>JAOTQE010100509.1:0-13946 GCA_025631205.1 Nesometra sesokonis
AGTTACGGCACATTTTGGTAAGTGCACATTTTGGTAATTTACCAAAATGTGCAGTTACCAAAATGTGCCGTAATATAACGTAACATAATGTAGGCCTACTAATACAAACAAATTAACATATGTATTGGGCCTTTTGCAACTCGTATCCATTCCCTACTTGAAAAAGAAATTACAGTAATACACCATAAAACAACAACAGTATTGCTTTGATGTTAGTAGTATTGCAACAGAGAGATCATCACTTGGTTGAAAAGCTTTAAAAAACGGTACATTTATGAACATGTTATGTACGGTAATAATTTTGCTCTGTTTGCCCCTACTCAATGTTTTTGTTTTATTTTGTTTGTTTGTTTTATTTGTTTCTTTACACATACAAAATATATACATATTATGTAGAATACAAAATTAAAATACGTGTAAATAAAATAACCATAATACTATAGACATGAAAAGAAGTAAAACGGTGTTTGAAAGGAAGCCAAAATAAGTTTTAAGTTAAATTTTAATGCATGGCTACCTGTTAAAATTACATTACATTGAAAAAATAATTAGTATGCAGTCGAACCGTACCAACCTACCTCTCTATTTTATAGAGCTTTGAACATTGACTTTCACAAGACATGATGTGATACACAATACGTTTTGTGCATTAGGTTATAGTTAATGTTTATTCTTAAAATACATCACAGGGCAAAATGACGTCAGAGGTAGGGTTTCGTCAGCGTGTTTCTCATGCAAATTTGAAACTGATCAATCAGGGAGGTAAATCCACCCTTGACCAATCAACTGTAATCTACTCGAACATATCTGATGCTTGTACCTAACGCCCTTTAATACAGACATGGTTCTTTTAATTAAAAAACACCAATTAGTAGTTAGAAGTTAAACTTCATAAGAATGACCTTAAACTTTAACTTAATGAACAGTATTCGGAGTTGTGGCCTTGGCTATGACGACATTTTCCCTTTTGTGTATGGAGAATAAACTCCCGACACGTGTCATAATGACGAATGACGTGGCTAATACTGGAACTTGATATTGTGGGTTTTTCCGACGTTCGTGTAATTAAAATGGCGACACCCTTAAACCAAGTCGAAAATACACATATCAAGGAAAAAGATATAGCCTAGATTAAAATATTTTCGAGCTATAACACAGAATAATGCATGCACATCTAGACCACCATCGGCTTTAATCATAGATGTATAATCTTTGGTTACAGTATCTCCAACGAGGTATAAAATTAATCTATTAATCTCGTTTAATTCCGTTTGGTTATTTTTGAATATTTAGTAGGAATTACTGTCCATAAATGTTACAGTAGGCCTATAATGGACCTATAAAGGTAAATTATTAGCAGAAATTAATAACCATAATCATTATAAAATATGTATATATATACTTACAAAATTGTTGAAATTATCACCGTGTCTTTACGTAACGATTACCGAGAAACAGAAGGTTGCTAAACATTAACACCGAGTCATGATGATTGTTCAAGTTATGGGGCGTCGCCGCACAGTGGACCAGAATAAACTCGAAAGTGTGCCAAAAAAATACTCATTTAAAACGCTTGGAAAGGTTATCGTAGTTACCAAATAAGGGGTTTGCAGACCCGTAGAATACAATGAACTATCTTCAAAACTGTATGACGTCATCATGATACTGTTTTCTGATTGGACGAGATCAAATTTTATTAAAATTAAAAGATAAAAGGAATAATACATGTAACATTTGTATTTAAACATACAAGGGGTTTTGACACCCGTGGATTTTAATGAACACATTTTCAAAACTTATGACGTCATCAAAATACTGTTTTCTGATTGGAAAAGGCCACAATTTCAATTTCTTGAAGACACTGTATACATTCCAAATTTGTATTTCAACATGAGGTGTTTGGATGATGAAAATAGAATAGACATAATTTGAAAACTGTGACGTCATCAAAATATTGTTTTCTGATTGGACGAGGCCAAAATTCTGTTTAATGAATACATTGCACATTTGTATTTTAACATATAAGGGATTTGAACACCTGTGGAATGCAATGGACACGTTTTCAAAACTGCATTACGTCATCAACTATTGGACGAGACCAAAATTGACTGCAAAATATATGCATGATATATGTAAACACCTATGATGCCAAGACAAATCATCATTGAAATGCATTGCTAATGATGGTAGTCAAGCTGGGATAAGCACTTTTGAACGAGTTTAGTATTTGATTTCCATAAAGTATGTTTCATAAGCAACATTCAAGACAATTTTCATGGACAGGCCTTTTGCATAGCGGTAATATTAAAAGTACACGGTTAACTAATTGCTATAATTGTTAGTAGGTCTAAATACATCAGAATATCGCCTGGTTTAAAGATTTCGAATCGCTATTTGATTTTGAAATGTACCTCAGGATCATTGGGAACAAAAATAAACCCATAGTCCTATTTTTTTAATTAATCACATTTTACCTATGTTGGCGCAGTTTGATCTTGAACTGGCCCACTGTGCGCCGTCGTCCAACGTGCTCGCCTATTTAGCGGAGGCCGTTTTCAAATGGCTGTGTCGGCATTGTTGTGTGTCTGCCTGTGTGTGTGTCCGTCTTGCTTGCTGTATTGCTGTCTATCTCTAACTCCAGTATCTAAAATAGATGTCGGTCGGATTTCAATTTTCGCAAACGTGGGTCGGTCCTCGGTTTCAGTGGTGGGTAATAGGACATTCTTGAACAGGGGAGGGGGATAAGGGAGGGGGTAGTGTTGGGCAGGAAACGTATAATGTACAATTTTGGGTGGGTAAGACCACGGAGCAAAATAAAAAGTCATTTCCACCATTCTGTCTACATTTTCCCGGGAGATTTTCACAGCCTATTTTATGGGTAGGACTATGGCATTTTTGTTTGTATTTATTTCAAAGATGAAGGGTGGGGAGAACCCTGACACCCCCCTCTTCCACAAGGTTTAGCACTGATCTGGATTAAGCCTACCACCCAGATACTAGAAAGCAATATACAGAATCCAGCGAAAGGTTGGGCGCCCTCTTCCAGGTACGGGTTACCTGGCACCTTGTATTAACATATGTCTATTTCTATTTGGGCCCAAATACGTTTTGTCGATAATAGTGACGTGCGCCGTCTGTGCCCGTCCACAAATCCACCCGGACTAGGTCTACTGATTGCTGATAAGTCAACACAATGATGTCTGTCAGAGTAGGCCTAAATTTTAAACATTACATTTATAAAATAAGCTAAGCATTACTATTAGATATTTTGACTGGAAAATAGACTGTAGGTATAATACAGTGTTGCACAGATGATCAAATTAATGATTTGAATCCGCATAAAATTCAGGCACCCTAACTTCAAGTCCTACAGATATGCACGGGTACTATTAAACACAATTTTTAATATCAAACTTTAAGTTAAAAAAAGTTTTAACGCAATGTTCTTTATATGAGAATTCGTTATAAAATTATTATGAAAAAAAATACAAACAATAATCATACAAAAGACTAGGAATAGTTGTTATAATTCAAAAGTTTGGCGTATCCCGTAATTAAAAGTAAAGGAATATGTTTTCGTGACCCCTCTTAAAAAACACAGCAACAAAACATTACCTTCAACATGTTTTAAAAAACGAAACAGTAATTAGCACGCCTTTAAATCCATGCAAAGTGCCAAAAGTTAGCTAAAAAGTAACTTTGAATCCGGATTTCATTAAAATTATTTCACGCATTATTAGTCAGGGCGTAACCAGGAATTGGCGAGAGGGTGGGGGTGCGGAGGTGCTAACAGGCAAACAACAAAAAAAATCTGTTCACACTTTATACTGTGATTTATGATTTTGTGGAGCTTTTATCTCACAATATAGTCCTTTTCCAGCTGTGATTGAATCTATCAAATGATGGTGGATGTTAAAGTAAACAACAGATATTATTTAGGGGCCCTTGTAAATTTGTTGATAATTTTGGTATTTAATTTAAAACAGGTGACGAATGCTAATATAAGTGACATACTGACCGACCGAACTGAAAAAGGAAAGTGTATGTTTTCTTTGAGGTTAAACAGTCAAAGTTAAAATACGGTATTCAGAGGTCCTCGTGATTTTTTTTAGTCGTCCGGGAATTCATAGCCTGTAAAGCGTTTTTAGTGATCAATTATTGTTTTATGATTGCTTCATAAGACTAGATATTGTAACAAATTAGATGATTGTTTTTATATCTCGGTATCTTCTCGGTATCTTTTTTTATTAAACAACATCCAAATACAAAAATATAAAAATGGCATAAAAATACCTTTAGCAACCAAAGGCTGGATTGAGAAACTTTGTACATGTTGCCATATGCAAAATTACAAGTATAGTACAATATAACAATAAACATTACAGAGAGATAAAAAGAGAAAAAAAGTACTTGAAACCGAGGGGCAGCACACGTTCAAAGAACGTGTAAACATTTCTTGGGAAGACCGGATTCTCTACGAACTCAAAACAAATTTAATAGGTGTATCAGATTCAGATTTTTAGGGGTTCTGATAAAGACATTTCCAGAGAACCCACCTTTCAGGAAACCCCCTGCCAAAACTAAACCACCACCATAGGCTTATAGGCCTAATCATGCCGGTGAAGCGCGCCTACTGTAATTTAGTTTCATTTTACAATTGGTATTGTTTGTAATTTGTTCTGTTAAAAATAGTGTATAGCCTACATGATAAACGGTGGGAGAGGTGTCGGTGGTTGGTGGTGCACACTCTACTTAATTCACTCTGTACATTATGGAACATTTGGGTCGATTTTACTGGCCCTCCAAGCCCTGGCAAGCCAAGTACATTACGTCGCGTAACTCACATCACCGTATACCTCGAACTGTTTGAACAGTGTACTGGTATGTACCGGCATTGTCTTTCTACATTTTAAAAATAAAGAATCTGGGTGGGGTGGCCGACAGGCAGACAGACTAATATTACTATGGAGACGCTTTGCCGCGTATAATAGGCCTATACACCGTACTTTGTTCAATAAATTACAGTAGTGTTTGAATTCAAAGTCCGAAGGAACACTTCTGTTGTTCGCACTTCAGCTACCGATATTTGAGGGAGTCGCCCATCTTTAATTTTCCGCTTTTTTGTGCATGTTTTTAATCATTCATTCTGTTTTCAAATCGTACTGGTTGTTCCGTATTAACTCGGTAAGTGCATTGATATTATTTCCGATTGTTCATCGTCTAAAATCAGCGGCAGAAAACATGGGTTTGGTAAGTATTGAATTGATCGTTATTAAGACTGAGGAAGGGATTGCATCATTAAGTTTCTACATACTACTATAGCACTACTGTTTCTGTCAGCGTGTAGATAGGAACAGGACACAAACACCATCTTTATTATCATACCAGACACTGAAAAATACATTAATTTGGCTGACCAAAATGTACCAGTACATTTTGAACAAATTTTTTGAAATCAGTAGAATGATTAATTGATTCTCTCTCCACCAAGTTATAAGAAAATTGAAAACTGGATTTTTTAAAACTATACTACACTTTTTGTACGCTTCAAAATGAAGGATCAATTATCAAAATCGGACATCTATAACAGAAGTTATTGGTCAAAATATAAACAATTTATATTTCCTGCTGTTTATTTGCATTTTTCAAAGTAAACTCATGTGTGACAACATGGTGGTTTTCCATGCCTTATTTTTATTAAGTTCTCAGATTTTAAACATAGCGATAAATTATAATGCATAAAATAAGGAATTAATAATAAATTATGTGAATTATAAAATATTATAATTTGCAGATGACACCACTGTAATTCTTGACGGCACAGAAAATTCTTTAGCCAAAACCCGTCAATTATTTGAAACATTTTTTTTCACAATTTTCTGGTTTAAATATTGATAAAACAAAAACTATTTAGATAGGCTCTAAAAATGAAAGTAACACTACACTCTACAAACGACATTTTGTGTTTGTTGGATAAATGGCTTTTTCACACCTATGGGGAGGATTTAGACATACATAAAATATACATATTATGCTAAAACAGGACACGCAGAATGGGGGAAATAACCTTTTTTTATTTGCTTGTCAAAAGGAAAACGTCAACCACGCCCACCTTGACCTGGAAAAGCGCCCTCTTTTGCTGGATTCTGGATCCGTCCCTGACCTGGGTGTTATTCTGTGTACTAAATTGAAATAATTGTGAATTTTATTTATACCACCACGATACACGCCATAACAATAACTTATTCATCATTTTATCAAAATGTTTTCTCAGTTTTATGTAGTCGTGGTAGAAAAAACTATTTTTGTCAAAGCTGAATCATCTTATTCTTTCTCTCTTATCACCAAAAATTAAAATTATAAATGTGGCAGAGCCAAGCCAAATGAGACATAAATTGAAAAATTGACAATTTTTTTTATGGATTATGAAACTACACATTATAATCTTTAACAAAAAGCAAGGTAATTTTAAATTGCATTTTAAAAACAAAATTTCTGGTCATACCTGTATATCTGAAAATTGTTAAGGTAGTATGAAAGTTGAATGTATGAACTGTGTATATTTTTTATTGAAATAAATTTTGAAAAGATTGATAATTTTTAAATTTCTGCCTATTGTGGAAACCTTGAATTTGCGACTTATGTCTTATTTGGTTTGGCTCTGCCACAAATGTGATTAACTCAAAAGTGTAAGGCTGGCATTCTCGAAAGTTAGTCCAGGACTAACCCTAAAACAGCACTAGTTGATCCTGGACTATCCATAAACCTGGTTCCTCGGTAGACAAAATTTAGAATGCTTTAGTCCAGGGTTTATAAATGGACAAATGTTAGAAACCTTTGAGAATACCATAGTCAGTTAGCCCCAGATTAAATCTGAAGTTAGTCCGCTTTCGAGAATACAAGCCTATATATTTATTTGTGGAAGTAAAGTAGACAGGATTAATAGAATCAAATGGTGTTGGCAAGTAATAAGTGAGGGACTAACATGGTTCAGCTCCATAAATTTACCAAAGCTCTTAAGATTAGGCATCTTAATAAAATACTAGTCAAACTATCCTAACTTTGACCTTTGAGCACTTGACCCATCGTCGGCAATTCTGGTCTCAACCTACATGCTTCCACCAAGTTTGGCCACGATGGGACCAAGGAGTAGCGAAAAAGAGTTATTTGACCTTTGACACCAGTGGCCTTGACCTTTCCAAAAATTAACCCTCCAAGGGAAATTTGGCGGTGAACCTGCATTCACCCACCAAGTTCGATGAAGATCGGACCAAGGACCTGGGATGAGTAGAAGAACAAACAGACAAACGTTGCTCAAATTATAGTATAATGAAGATAATTTAAAAAAATCTATAATATGTTAAAAATGTCCGTTCGCGATTGTAATTTGGAATTTTCTTCCAAGAAATTTTGGAATGTAATTATTCTAAAAATAAGAATTTTCAAAAAAATGTAATAATGAAGCTTGGAAAGTATATTATACTTTACTACATGCCCGATAGAATAATGAGGGGTATATTATTTATCCAGTAAATGGCAAAAATATACAGGCTTCGCTGGTTTCAGTTTAGAATACTCATAAAGTTATCTGTACAAATACTGTCCTGGATAAAATAGGTAAGAGAAATACAGTAATCCATTTTGTAGCTTTAGTAATGACACAGATGAATCTATTTTACATGTTTTAGGATTGCTATATCGGATGGCCCAAAAAACCGTCACTAAATTCAAATCTATCTTGTACTCTCATATGCAATAAATTAGCTTCTTGAAAATCTGCACATATACACAGTTGGGCATTGCCTATAAATTGGCAAAGTCCAAAGGTCTTTGGTTGAACCGTTTCTTCACAGTGAACATTTTAAAAAACGCATGTCGAAAATTGACGTACCGGAATGAAAGAAGGTTTAAGTTCCTTTACTAATCACACCAAATGCTTGTTGCGTCCTCGATCCTGATCACAAACTGTGCCAAGTCTCTTTTTATATGACGAAATGCAGTGTCTAACCTCATTCAGAGGTTTCCCCCAGCCTCTGACTATTTTTCCTTCAGTTCGTCTATACATTTTTTGTTGAAACACATAATTGTGGTCTGGGTATTACCTCTGCAGTCATGGGGATATTTTGGCACTGTGCCATAAGTGACACCTACCATCTGGCGCATCATTTTTTAACTTCACATTGTATTTTTTTTTCACTGTGACAAAAGTACCAAATGCAGAAAATTGTAATTTTCAGCATTGAAAGACAAAGACCTAATGGACGAATTGTCAAATTTTCAGCCTTTTACCTGTAGAAACACCAGAGCTAGTGAAGTTTACAATAAGTGACGTTTTTTTTGTCCACCCGATATTATGCGGGTCTAAAAAGGTTAATGAAATCCTAAAAGTAAATTTAGCTTTAAAAAAGAACTAGTTATTATTAGAAGGGAACAGCAAGAGTATATACTGAATAATATCTTAATGGTGTTAACATCCAATATCTACAAATGGAGGATAAACAAATGTAGGGTGACTTTTAAAAATGCAAATTTAGATCTAAAAAAATACAAAACTCAACAGTATATTTACCACATAAACTGTAACCAAAATAAGACAACTTTTTGAAGAAAAAATTTGTTTTCATTTTTTTGCATATTTTTGTGTTATGTTTGTTTTGTTAATATTATGATATGTATTAAAAGAAGTTGAGGCTCTAATAAAATATATATTTAAAATTGAAGATTACGTTTGAAAGGAATCAACAACACATTAAGTTGTTGTCTACCTTTTTGTAATTGTTGTTCTTTTTATTTTTAAATGTATGTTAAATTACCGGAGCATTCTGAGCTTGAAATATACCATTAAAGAAAACCAGAAAAATAGTAATGATACTTATGTAAGTAAACATCTGTGACTATACATCGTTGTAGGGAAGCCAATTCATTTTCTCGAACGCATGTGACGAATATTAATTTAGTTGTTTACCGTATTTTATTTTACAGTAAATCTGCTAATTGGACAGTTACGATATATCTGCTGATTCGACAGTAAGGAGTGTTCGGAATAATGGCTGGTAATGTAGGCCTAATCGATATCAACGATATCAACGATAAGGTTCTCCTGTGTTCTATATGCCACGAGAGGTTCCAGACTCCAAAAACCTTGGGCTGCCTGCATTCATTTTGCTTAAAGTGCATTGAAGGCTGGGTAAAGAAAAACGGTGGTGTGTTATCGTGTCCAATGTGCCGTCGAAAGTTTGATGTTCCAAATAAAGGTCTTATTGGATTACCTTCAAGTTATTTCATCAACCAGCTACTTGAGTACACAGCAGACGTAGAAAGAGATACATTAGATGTCAATAGATGTGTAACGTGCAACACAAACGCCACGGCACATTGTATAGAATGTTCGGTATTCCTTTGTAAACAGTGCGCACAGAGCCACTGCAAACTGCTACCTTGTCGAGGTCATAACGTGATGCCTCTAGAAAAGTATAAATCCATGGATGCTAAGGAACGAGCTGCTGCAAAACCTGTCATGTGTC
The DNA here is from genome assembly GCA_025631205.1 of Nesometra sesokonis. Taxonomy (NCBI): domain Eukaryota; kingdom Metazoa; phylum Echinodermata; class Crinoidea; order Comatulida; family Antedonidae; genus Nesometra; species Nesometra sesokonis. The sequence goes on from JAOTQE010100509.1 coordinate 9,525, forward strand.
CCAACCACAAAGATGTTGCCGTCGAGTTCTATTGCTGCGGGTGCTTCTTACCTGTCTGCATGAAATGCACGGTTGTCAGCCATAAAGGACATAATCTACAAGAACTCCATACTGCGTTGGAAAGGTTTAAAGAAGATGCTAAACAGTTATTGACCTTTTGTTCAACTAAAGAGTCTGAGGTTAAGGCTGAGTTAGAACAGCATCTTCAAAACACAGAGGCGGAGAAAAAGTCTGTAAGTAAATGTGCACAAGATGTGAATTACCACGCGCAACGGCTTCACCAAATGGTTGATGCTGCGAGGGACAAGCTACTGGCTGATCTAGATACTCTATCTAAAGCAGACCTACAAAATAGGCAGCAAGAAAAAGTAGTCAAAGAAGAGAAAATAGTGCAATTACAGAATACATCAATGTTTATCGATAGTCTCCTACACGCGCCACAGCCTATTGTCGCTTTGTTTGATTCAAATGAAACCCTAACCGAAGCTAGAAAAATTTTTGGTAAACAAACCGAGTACGAAGAAGACAAGTATATGGTGCCCGTGGCAGGGCGCCAGCGTAGATTAAAGAACCATAAAGGTTTTAAACAAGATGTGCGAGTGGTGGATGACACTAATTCAGATGATAGCAAGTCGTTTTATTTCCAAGAGAACAGCCAGCTTACACGAATGTTTGTCCACTCAATTGGAAGTGTCAACTGTCGTTTTCACAACCCATTACGCGAATCTGCTTTTGGAGCTGGAGGTTTCTTAAAAAAAAACAAGCCAAAGGCAAAAATATATGAGGAAGTTTGGTAAAACATTTCTAGTCAATTGAATCCAACAGTCCAACCATATGAATAAGCGTATCGTCCGACAGTTTCGATTATTTGACAACTTCCAAATTATATATTTGTGTTCAAAAATATATACATTTAACAGAAACAGGGTTAAAATTACTTTAGATTTTTCCATGTGTTACTCAATGATATTTTAATAAAATATTTTTTTTATTGTTCCATCCTACCATTTCCCTAGTTATTTAAACAATTGTAACACATCGTTTACGAGCCACTGTGAAACAGGTGACATTACTTTAGTTTCATCCATGTGTCATTCAATGATATTGTAATTTTCTCTTTTGCCGTTAATACGCGCGCGCACCGGACCCCCCCCCTCCCCGCGCGCCAATAAATCCGCCCATACACTGGTGTGGAGGGGTAAATGTATTCAAAGTATGGGTTGAATTAAATTAATATTTATCTTTGCGAAACATTTAAAAAAAAACAATTTACCGGCCAAAAGAGTTACCGCACTAGATGTGGTATACCGGTTCTAATTTAGGACCAAGTTTGCATGCTTTTTCAAATATTGACATAACAAGAGACTTTGTTTCCATTTACTTTAGATCTGAAAAGCAATTTAATGCTTCAGGGCGCCATTCCGAGCACCCAGAGGAGCTAATGTATATTTCAAATGTTCGGCGCGCCCCAACTCCAACTAGATTGTCTACACATCTCCACCAACCAAAAAATCACATTTTTTCGGGGAGGCAGCTTATGGGAGGTTTGTCATACAATAATAAAAAAGTTTAAATCCAAAATGTGATTAGATAGAAAAAAGCAGACGGGCTTTTCAATGAGCAAGCATTATAAGAGGTGCCCGCTTACACAAAGAGCACAGGGAGGTCCAACTGTTTTGCCTTAATGAATAAAGTAACTTTCCTATAGATTAACATAAAATATTCATTTTCTTGTATTCTTGAGACCTTTTTGTTAATATACTAAAGTGATGTAATTTTTGGAGGCTCCTCGTCGCTAAGGTTACACCTTGTGAGGAGCCTCTGTGAAAAATATTGAATAAAAAAAAACATTAAATATTACATTGTAAACCAAATAAAGACATATAAGTAAGAAAAAATAGATTTGTCACAAGTTTTCAGTTATTTTTATTAGTCATTCTTTTAGATTTTATAAAGTGCACCACCATTGAGTGATATGAAGTGTTGTCGGCATAGATTTATTATTACGGCTAGATGGTGAACTTCCACAGAATAGATAGCCCAAAGTTCAATTCCATGTAAGTGCCTACTATTTTGGAATCCAGCCAATCAAAGCGTATCACGTTCTAAGGCTGTTGCTACGTCGAACTGCGCAGGCGCAATCTTTTATAGAAGTTTCAAATTTATCAATAAATGCAAGTAAATTTAATCCAAATCTATAGACATTGACAGCATAAAATATGTATGACAGATGTAAATGATTTTTATAACAAAAAAATGTTAAAAATACATATATACATACATACACATACATACATATATACATACATACATACATACATACATACATACATACATACACACATACATACATACATATATTAACTTACATGTTTGTGACGGAGGCTGAGAAATCAAAATAGTAGGCGCCTACATGAACTGCCATTTTTACAATGTTAAGATTACCATCTAGCCGTAATAATAAATCTATGGTTTTCGGTGATTCAATACAGATATGGCAATACACCCACTTTGGGACGTATTTGGCGTCACATTATTTTGTGTTCACGAATATTATTAAGACGAATTGCTCTTTGTACCGAGACAGGAAATAATCTACACATTATCGCCAACAGACTAGGTACTTAACTGTCGGCTGAACAACCCGAATATATTTAAACGTGATAGTAGGGAAAATCCGATCAAGATTGATAAACTTGAATTTCAACTGAAACAAGACAAATAATCATAAAAGATTACAACCTCGCCTATGTTTTGGAGGAGGTTATATTTTTCTCCTGTTTGTATGTTTGTTAGTTTGTGTGTTCGTTTGTTTGTGAACATCCATAGTTTTCATTCTCAAAACTTTCCGACCATTTTCCTGGACTAAGATCTCAAAGAGATTAAACTTCAAAATACAAATAGTATGCACAAACGAGCGTGACCAGGCTGGCAGACAGACAGATCGAGAGACAGACAGACATTTTAAAAAGCTGTTTATAGAGAAGCTTTTCACGTCTAAAAGAAACTATTCTTTCAAGTACTAAAATAATTTCTATTTTCTTCTAATATTAATTTCTGTTATGCATTGTGCTACCACATCTCCACTGTGTTTTCCGTCATGTAACATATCTGTTTTTTTTTAAGGTTTACTGTTAACTGAAGTTATACAAATTAATAAAATTAGTGTAAATAATTAAACGTAGCTAATTTAGGGGTCCTGCATTGTATAAACCCACATTGGTTTCTTCCATTAAAACTGTTTGTATTCGTAGTCGTATTTGATGAAACTCGATATAAATATCTAAAGATACAATCCCCACTGTGCAAAAATGGTGGCCCCCTGATCTCGTATGAGATGCGCAAAATAATGTAAACGTGTCATGGGACAAGCCCATTATGCAAAACTTCAGAAATATTTAACGGTAACAGTGGAAAAAATCCGATCAAGATTGATAAAACACGTTGAATTTCAACTGAAATTAAGTTTAATTAATTACAGAAATATTTTATATATTAAATATTACAAATATGATATAAGTTTACATTTTTGACAAACCAATCGAATGTACTAACCTGACTGACAGTTTCGGACGCCTTGTTGATTTTCCGTTGTTCTTCAGAGTGACGGCTCTGTTGTTAAGCAATCCGAACACCGGTAGGTGGGGGACGTCTAACAACAGGGTCGTATACGTGACTCAGTAAGTAGGCCCCATCTCTGTTTATGGTCTTTTCTCCTCTACGTCTGATCCATATGGCCTCTTTGATGTGTCTGATCGATGGTTTCATCATCTGCTCTGTCTATGATCTTGTTGTGGTTGCAATCATTGATGCGATTTCTTTTACGGCGTCGTCCGCTACGGCTGAAACTGTCAGTCAGGTCAGTTAATTTTATTGGTTTGTCAAAATCAAAAACTTAAACTTAGAATTATCGTATCTTCAAACCAGATGAACCTTTTCGGTTATATTACAAATATGATTATGATTAAATTAAACACTATTACGTTACAGCTCGTGGTAGTCCAGTGGTTAGGACACTCGGTTGTCACGCCGATGGACCGGGTTCAATTCCCGGCGAGGACGCCTCTCAGTTTACACAGCTGTGACTGAGTACCTGGTTGAAATATACCAAGGAAAGTTACAAGGCGGCGTGGAAAAAAACCTGGCCACTCTACCACATACCAAAACTTCGTACCATGGGCTCCTAACAGCTCATTCCCCCTACGTTCAGTATTTAATATGTTACTACCTTTTTATAGCTACGTTATTCTATAGGATTTACAAGTTTCCATCTAGACGCAATGTTCCCGGGACGCCGCCTAGCGGCGATAATCACGACAAAAACTTTTATAGAATTCTCTCAATCACTCTGGTAGCGAGAATCCTTGTCGTCGTTAAATGTCACTCGTTTTTAATAATAGCGGTTAAAATTTTTTGTTTGAA
>JAOTQE010100520.1:0-13944 GCA_025631205.1 Nesometra sesokonis
GGGTGGACCTTTCCTGTCACTCTACCTACTACAACTACCCCTCCTAGCATACTCCTACTTTTGGAGTTTTTTGGAGGCCGGCTTTACCCACCTGAACCTGAACCTGAACCTAATGTTACCCCACATTTGGCATGATGTGTCACCGCATAAATGTTGACCTTTCATCACTAGTTTCAATACATCCTATTGATCTCATCTAAATTTTAAAAAAGTCGGTTCTTGGCAGAGGTAGGCCTAGACGGTCAACCTAATGTTACCTTACATCTGCCTACCGCAAATATATTGACCTTGCGTCACTATTAATTTTAAATCATACACCTGATTTTCCTTATATAATCCCTTAAGTTCTTTACACACTATCCCAGGGATTATGAAGACCTGTGTACCTTGTAATAATGTTTCATTTTTAAGTGCTACAAACATTTTACTTAAGTGAATGTCAAGATGCAATTTCCTCCCAAGGTTTTTCTGGTCCATACGGTCCTTATAACTTAGGTAAAACCTTTTATTTTAATGCATTAATTTATACGATTTGCAAAAGTCTTAAAGAATATTCATTGCTGTAATGAAGTCATAAAAATAAAGTTGTGTGTATATGATTATGAAGGAGCGCGAAAATAAAGCGAGTGAAAAAATTTTTCTTTTAACAAAATATAAAATCTCAACAATTGGGATGTTTATTAACTACTGTTCTTTTATTTCGCTGTTAATTTCCTCTAATTTCATTGAGCTGTTTCGGTTTATTTATCAAACATAAAATAGTAACATAGGTGGTTATTAAACCTCTACGATTTTGCTGTTTAAACATTTGAGGCTAGTCATGGCAATACACCAAGTTGTCGCACAGGAAGTTATTGAGAAATAAGCAAATAAACAACAGGAAACATAAACAAATACAAAGAAAATTTTGTCTTATAACTTCAGTTGTAGATGTCTGATTTTGATAATTGGCACCTCTTTTTAAAGCTTAAAGTGTAATATGGTTTTAACAATAACTCAATTTTAAATTTTCCTACAATTTGGTAGTTTTGCTTTGTCATGCCTCATTTGTTTATTACACAAGGTTGCAGCTATGATATGAAATGCAAAACATAATGGACAATTGTTTCAAATTATAAAATGAATTCTTATCGTTTCTCTATTTACTGTACTGGAAATTTTATAAGCATTGAGCTTTTAGTGCAGACTGTTGTGTAATTTGTAGGAATTTTTTGCTAGAAGTGAATTTGTTTGCAAATTCGGCATCATTTGCTGTCAAAATATGTGAAAATGTTAGGGTTAAATTTTTTCTGACCCTACAACCTCTTCTTTCCGCCATTTTAAAAATGGCTGCCACTGAGAAGTTTTAATGTCAAAACTTTGCAACCAGTGGGTGCAGACAGTTGATTTTTAAATTGCTCTGGTCATATATATTTATATTAACTCTAATGAAAAATTGTCTTAAAAAATGGCTGGAAATGCGATATTTGACCTTTGACCTCATTTTGAGATGACTGTTGTATCTTAGCAACCATTTACTGTAGAAAGCTAATTTTTGCTTTAAGTTGTTCAGAACATACATGTTTATATTAGCTCTAATGGAAAAGTTTTCTTCAAAATTGCCCAATATGCTCGGATATGACTTTTGACCTCAACTTTTTATTTGACATTTGTTTCGGAAGATCTAGATGCTAGGGCATGGTGTTAGTTAGGGCGTGAACAAAAACCCGCAAGCAAGACTACCGCTTTCGACATACAAATGTTGGCAGGCATGTAAAGTTGAAAAGCAGACCGTTCAGTGAATAAAAAACAAGTTTCCCAGAATGTCCAACGCGCTTGTCTGCTTTGTAGACAGACAACCATAAATTATACTTATTAAATTTAAAAGAGAATAAGTCATAAAAATAGAAGTCAGACAACAGATCAAGACATCTTTATTCTATTTGTGGTGCATTTCTAATTTGGTTGAAAGTTAAATTTAACTGTCATCCAAGAACTAAATTTAATCGTGACAAAAATGTCTGAGGTTTGCGATTGGCTCTCTGACAGATATTATAAACAGATGACAGCTGAATGTATAAAGATATACTCTGTGTCCAAACGTTTTACCGGAGAAAGACAAGCGGTATGATTTCTAAAACTTATATGATCATCATGATCTAAGAACTAAATTTAATCGTGGGAAAAATGTCTGAGGTTTGCGATTGGCTTTTTGACAGATATCGTAAGCAGACGACAGCTGAAAACATAAAGATATACTCTGTGTCCGAATGTTTTACCGGGGAAAGTCAAGTTTGTAATTTCTACAACTTATCTGATCATTGTGTGAGTCATACACAGCGTGTGTATACTGGGGTTTAGGCTGCTTGTAACATTTTAGTGGGGAAAATCGGCTGACACTGCCCATACGATCTTCATTGAGTCATTCAAAACTCTGATGCGTATGCTTTCCATACATCAACAGTGCTTCCCTTAGTTCATGCTCAATCCACAAGGAATTACAAACATATTAAATATATTTTCATTAGGAAATTACTGTAGAATAATTGTAGAAACTATCTCACCATTTTATACACTGGCTTCTTCAGCGGAATCTACAAACCACTTCTATTAAATTTGTATTCATAATTATCCTTAGAAGATTCTCATGAATTGTACAAACTCATGGAGACTTCAGGATACATACATGATTAATAAAATGTGCTGTCAGAATTCCTTGTCATGGTTAATATCAAGGTACACGATAAGGCATACTGTATCATGGGATGGGACATAGTGAATTAATTTTAATTAGAATTCTGATAGTTAGTGATAACACTAGGTTTACATGAAATAACAAAAATCAAAACTTACCTAGGTTAAGTTATTGCTGAACCCATCAAGCAGCTGTACTTTGTGAACAAAACATGCTCCTTGGCATTACAACATGATCATGTTCTGTAAAACAAATGTTACACACACTAAGAAAAATATTTGAACCTATCCTTCCTATCCTATAAAAATATCTCTGTTAACGTGGTAGAAAATGGTAGTGACAAGGTAGATAAAGGTAGTTAACATGGTTAATCCTATAAAAACTACCATATCGTGGGATACTATCAAGGAATGGTCAGCAATGCTCTACAAGTATACATAGGAAATTATAGCCATTATTTAGAATAAACCCTTAAGGCATTAATAACATCAACAGACAGAGTAATTATATACTACCTTGCTTAGTAGTTCTCTGTGGTGCTAGGTAGACCTCCCTAGTAATTTAAAATGGTAGATCTAACTAGTCAGAGGGAGTTATTTTTTTCAAAGGTTACTCAAAAGTTTAAATCTCTTTTAACAAGAAATATAATGTGTTATTGCAAGATCCTTCTTGTACCACAAGATACTTGTTTTTGCTACCAAGACCATATACCGACACAGGTGATGGCAATGGCCGGGGACATCGCGATCGCTATGATCTGAGTAGGACTAATAATAATAATTTGTTTTATTAAACTAGTTGTACATGTTTACAGTACAATTGCAATCTTTGAAAACTATATATACAAATAAAATAGATATATGAAAATACTTTAAAATGCATATACAGCTAAAAATTGAAGTTTAAACAATAAAAATTACATTCAAACACATTTAAAACATAAAAACACAAGAAAAAACATATACCAAGCAGAACTAAGGTGCAAAAAATCACTGAACTGTACTGTACTGGACTGAACCGAACTTACACCGGTCGGAGAGGCGGGCCCGCGTATATAGGGAAAAATTACCAGTTCTGGTAAACACCGTAATAAGTTAAAAACTTTTTTGTACGATTAGTATTAACTTTAGGGAGAAGAAACTCGTGTTGATTTCTAAGATTGTACTTACTTTCCCTAGTTTTTGGCAATAGATATATTCTGAAATAAGGTTCAAACACTGCCTCGATACATTATCATAAATTCTACTCAAGTTTTGCAGTTTGTTAAAAGAATCTATCCATTCTATTGCTAAGTTTTAAAACACGAACATAGAGTATTCGTTATAGGTTTTTGAGCATTGTCGCAAACTTCTACCTCGTGACGGTGCTCAATTGTTAAATGCATTTAATTATGCGACATCTTTTGGGAATCGTATTTTAATTGAGGCCATTATTAGGTAAATTGATGTGATACTGTTGTACAGGTGAAACGCGGGCGAAACTATCCTAAGGAACTCTCCCGACCTGAACGAGAGCTGATGAGTAACACCCAATGGGGAGGCACGAAAACTGCCTTCTCACTCCTGTCAAAAAATCACAACATGGAACAACGACCCGAAAAAGGTCAAATTAAGCACAAAAATCACTCATGCATATCTAATATTAGTAATTAACATCCTCGATTAAAACTAGAAATAATAGCTAACAGCGATGAAATGAATCGTAACTTTATTTAAATGGAAAAGTAAGAAGTTATTAATAATGTGAAGCAACAAGAATTTCAAATCTGTTTGTATTTAGAATGTGACACAGCATAATATCGTTGGCTCGGAGTATGACAGACACTTTCACTGGTATTGAACCTGGCAGTAAGGAAGAAACTGTTACAAAACCTTTCAAACTTTTTATAGGCTACTGAACTTTAGAGAAAATTTATTGTCTGGTTCTCGCAAGACTTGCCCCAAGTCTGTATTTTATGTTTTAAGTGTTTAATGAAGTCGCCCCAGTGCATAAGATTTTGGTATGTTTTGTCATGCCACCAGAAAAGTATGATAATCCACTTGCTATGGAATGCATTTGGTATCTTTTGATTGTCTTTTCACGAATTAAACCGAATCACCGTATTCAATAAAGGCAGGTCCTTGCAGAAGAGATTCTTTTTTTAATTTTCGTTGCTTTTTCCATTATTTTATTCACACCAAATAGCAAGTTCTTCACCAATCACAGAATGTATAACATTATATCTTGGTGTTTTTGTTGTGAGAATAATCTTAGTGCTTGGTCAGGATTGAACCCAGAACCTTGAGACATGAGGCATGTTTATCACTACCCTACAGCTACAGTGGCACTACTTTGATTATCAACTTCAAACAGGGCACTAGAAAAAAAAACTCCTACTCCTACAATCTGATAAACTTTCACACACACTAGAACCCCCTTCACACAGAACTGTAAAACGGGAATATTGTGGTAATTCACAAATGCCGACTTTAGTGTGAAAGGGTACGTTCCCTTTAATGTAGGTACAGTGCTGGTATTCGTTTCCACCTCAGATCCTAGACAATATTATCGTTATAATGCTGTTACTGGTTTAGGTTGGATGTGTATGAAAGGGTCCACTATATAATGCTAGCTTACGCGGTAAAGCAGAACTAATCAAAGGTCAAAAGTTGGAAGTATTCGTAAAATCTGTGCCTCCTATAATTAAGACTGCCAATTTTACACCTTCCCACTTGGCCCTTTCACACAGGAAGCCGTCATACTGTATACCAAAATTTGACCTGTGTGAAAGGATTTAGACTGGCAATAATAGTGGCATGGTTGTGGTAACATTGCGGTATTTTCTGTGTGAAAGGGGCTTTGGAAGAATAATTCTTACTTAGTATATGGTGGCTTGTCCTGCCAGGACTCGGCTTACCACAGGTCAACATAGATCTCTGGTCCTTAGCAGCTGATGTTAAACGTTTATTGTGGCTTAGTCTGCTCCATTGACACACATCCTTCATCCATATTCTCAGTCTTCTTCCTCTGATGGTTTCTTCCATGATGTGTCTTTGTATATTTGTGTCCTCTTGCAAAATATTTCATTGTTTTCTTTTTTATGTTTTTTTATAATTCTCATTGACTAAGTGCTCCTGGGTAACTCTACCTGGTACTGTATTTTTCTAAAATTAAAAAAAAATTATAAAAGTATTATTTTTAACATTATTTTACATGTTTAAAAATGAACATTAAAACAAAATCATAACATCCTTAAAACAGCTTTCATTTAATGTGTTAAGCTCAATCCAGACTATCAAATTTATTTGACAAAAATATTTGATGATATCCATATATGGTAATGCTATTTCTATGTATAGTCATGATGTGACATCATCATGACCATATATAGGCATATTAAAGTTTTTTGTCAAAATTGATAGTCTGGATTGAGCTTTATTCAATTTTTTTATTTCTAAAAAGAAAAAAAGAAGTTCCACAATTAATGATATTGTTTTCCCTTTCATGATCTTTAAATATTTAACATTTTAGACCTGCAAATTTTATATATACTTTCTGCTAAATTTAAAAGTATTATTTTTTACTTATTAAGTAGGCCAAAAATTTCCTAATAGCTTAAATTATATATAAATACTTAAAAGGCCATAAATTCTGGGCCGTTGCCTTCTCCTCAAACCCCTGAGGAGCAATCGTATTATGATCTGACATTTTAACATCTATTTTCTGCTATCGATTACCCCCTTCCTATTCACCCCTCTCAATCTGATAATTGGTGACACGTTCGCGATCATGTCGCCAATCTTATATCCAGTTTTTTTCCACCCACATTAACTAGAGACACGCAGTTCTCTTTAAGCAGTTAGTCCAAAAATGACAACCATATGTTTCTTCGATGTCAGATATAGACAATACTGATCATAGCTCTTAGTTACTTGTAATCACAATGATATTGCAGATCCTTATTCAGGATTTATAAATGAAAGTCGCGAGAATTTTAAATTTACGTTTTCTTTCTAAATCAAGTCCAATCCTATAATGGAAAAGTCATTTGAAATCCTTCTTTACTTTCCCTTTGAAAAAAATAACACCTCCAACTAGGTCGGTCTACCATGTTAAATTACTAGGAAGATCTACTAGCACCACAGTAAACTACCTAGTAATGAGGTAGTATTTTTGTTGATATTATTAATGCCTTAAGGTCAATAAGCAATTGTTAGTTTTTTATGAGTTCTATTCTCTATTAAATGGCTGTATTTTCCTATGTACTTGTAGGGCATTGCTGACCATATACTTGGTAGCCTCACTTATTTTTGTTATAATGTGATGATAATAATGAATGTGGTAGATAGATAACAAGGCTGGTGTATGGTAGTTTTTATAGGGTTAATCCTGTTAACTACCTATGTCTACCTTGTCACTACCATTATCTTCAAAGGGTTCCTTCCTAAACAGTATACATTTTTGTATTTTCATACAGTATACATACAATCGACATTTCAAAACCTATAAGTCAAGCTATACTATGATTTATAAACATTTTAAAACACCACCATGGTGTAACGTCTAGGAATTAGTTGTGCAAATTTATCGATGCATTGTTACAAACACTAGACCTGACTGAATGTTGTTGATCGTTAAAAATATATTGAAAACAAAATATAATTGTTAATGATACCAAACATAACTAGAAATCTGATCCTTGGTATATTTAAAGTTTTCTAAGGTTAAGTGCGCCACAATTAAAAGTGGTTTCACTTTGTACAAAGTTTAGATGGCTAGTCTTATGTGTATTTTTACACATTTAATTCTAAGCAGCCATGTAGTTTTAAAGTAGGTCTTGGATGTTTTAGCATGAGGTCGAAGCACTGCCCCCAATCCTGTATAATGTATGACCTAATACATATTTATTCCTTAAAAGCAGTGGGCTAATGTTTGAATATTTTATTACTTTTAAAGATCAGGTTGTTAACCTCCATGTTACGTAAATAAATCAACATAAAAATGTAAAAATTTGTTTGATTTCTCAAGAGACAATAATTGATTATATGATACATAACATAATTACGCATGAAATTGAATTTCCTCTGTTAAGAGTTCATCCGCTAATTAAAGATATCAAAGACGATATATTGTTACTAATTAATTAATTAATCTTAGTCATATTCATGTAATTAATTAATGTCTCTTTTAGCAGTTAACATTTCTACTGGAAAGAGATAATAGTCTTTGTTGACCTTTTGGATTTTAAAATGCTTCCTTCTTCATGAAAACAAAAGTAATGACGATATACATTTCATAGTCTGGATTGAAATCAATTGGAACATTCACTATCCTTTAAAACAGCTTCATTAATGTTCAGTTCTATATGATTTGGTTTGATTTATTCGGTGTTTTAGAACACCAAAGATGACCCACAAAATTCCGAAGTGAACTTATTTCCAGTGGGGTCCTTTTGGTGGTGATCGGGCAGTAAACCAGGAGACAATCCCCTACTCTTTTTCAAAGAATGCACTGCATTCTTTAACGTGCGCATGAGCCATGTTGTACATGGGACCATGGCTCAGTGTGTAAACCGAAAAATGATGTGGTTAGTAACTTGTATTTTGACCTTCCCACCGAAACAGAAGGAGAGTGGTATAGTGTTCAATCGAACTATGGACCACAGAGTCACAGTTTAGGACAAAGCACAGTGATTTCACCAGCTAAACCAACTGAGCTAATTGCCACTCAATAATGCTGTTCACATTTAAAATTACAACTTATGGCACAGCCAAGTCATGGAGAAATAAGTTGCAAAGCTCGTTTTCCAAAAATAGATAGAAACATCAGTGACAATTTTCCATTATTATTCAATTTTCAAAAACATACGTCTTTACACCTTCATACTACATTAACAATATTGGTGCTGTTTAATCAAGGTATATGGAGTTGGAGTTGGAGGGGCACAAATTTGTTCCTTCACAGCACTTCTCTTCATTTTTTTTGTAATATTTTTGTACATGTATCTGCTGAAAGGAATAAAATTTAAAAAAAAATAAAATAAAATACCAAAGTAATTTTTAAATGCATTTTTCTGAAAAATTGCATACCAATTTAGAAACATCATGTGATTTTTTTCAATGTTAAAGATAATGTGTAGTTTTATAATTTTTATATAATTACATTTTAAATCCCTCATTTGACTTGGATCTGTCACATTTGTATGTTTCATCGCTTACATTTGAATTAGAAAATGTTTCATCAAAAAAAAAGAACAATAGAACCAAAATCGTTTGAATTGAAGTACTAAGAGAATATGGCCTATTCCTATAACCACAGTAAGTCTTTTATAAACCAATAATTAGATTTGTTTGTATCAAAGTTTACCATATTTAAAAACAATATGGTTAATCATATACACCCACAAAATTTAAACAGATGTTTAAAAATCTATCTATATTAGATGAATTTATCAAACCTAAGTTTCATTTTAGCAGTTTTACAATCAGTTTTGCATTATGGACTTTTTCTTATGATCCTAGCCCTTTAAAAATGATTAGTTGGTTTTGTTGGTATAGGGTTTTGACCATATTTAAAAACAACATGGTCAATCATATACACCCACAAAATTTAAACAGATGTTTTAAAATCTATCCATCCCTTTGAAAAAAATAACACCCTCTGACTAGGTTGATCTACCATGTTAAATTACTAGGGAGATCCACCTAGAACCACTGAGAACTACCTAGTAAGGTAGTATAGAATTGCCCTGCCTGTTGATGTTATTAATGCCTTAAGGTTTATTCTAAACAAGGGCTGTATTTCCCTATGTATACTTGTAGAGCATTGCTGACCATCCTTGGTAGTATCCCTTGATATGTAGTTTAAAGGTTAACCCTGTTAACTACCTTAATCCACCTTGTTACTACCATTATCTACCATGTTAACAGTGTTACTTTTTTCGAAGGGATATTAGATGACATTTATTAAACCTAAGTTTCGTTAGAGGTTTATCAGTTGTGCACTGTGGACTTTTTCTTATGATCTTTTGAAATTATTTTATATTTTTTTGGCATAGACCTTATTTAAAAACAACATGGTCAATCATATACACCCACAAAATGTACACAGATGTTTTAAAATCTAAATATATTAGATCACATTTATTAAACCTAAGTTTCATTAGCGGTTTTACAATAAGTTTTGCATCAATTAGTATTAAAAGAGTATGAACTTTTCCTGACGATCCTAGCCCTTCATAACCGATTGTTTGTTTTGTTTGGTTTTGACCATATTTAATTAAAGTTTTGGCCATATTTAAAAACAACATGGTCAATCACATAGGCTATACACCCACAAAATTTAAACAGATGTTTTAAATTTTTATGAAATGACATTTATTAAACCTAAGTTTCATTAGCAGTTTTACAATCAGTTTTGCATAAATTAGTATTAAAAGAGTATGAACTTTTCCTGACGATCCTAGCCCTTCATAACCGATTGTTTGTTTTGTTTGGTTTTGACCATATTTAATTAAAGTTTTGGCCATATTTAAAAACAACATGGTCAATCACATAGGCTATACACCCACAAAATTTAAACAGATGTTTTAAATTTTTATGAAATGACATTTATTAAACCTAAGTTTCATTAGCGGTTTTACAATCAGTTTTGCATCAATTAGTATCAAAAGAGTATGGACTTTTTCTTATGATCCTAGCCCTTCATAAACGATTATTTGTTTTGTTTGGTTTAAAGTTTTGACCATATTCAAATACATGGTCAATCACATATACACCCACAACATTTAAACAGATGTTTTAAATTTTTATGAAATGACATTTATTAAACCTAAGCTTCATTAGTGGTTTTTTTAACAATTAGTTTTGCATCAATTATTTTGACAAAATAAAATAATCTATTATTACTCTAATCTAATAATCTATAGGCAATTGATATCACTAATCTTAGTGTTAAATTCCAATATGGACCAAGAAAGACTTGTATTATCTTCTTTATTATCGTATTGTATGAAGATAGCTTGATATGTAATGAATAAGAAAATAGGATTGGTATTGATTACCACAAGACCACAAAATTTGTCACAACAAACACAGAAAACCTGGAAATAATGCTTCTGACGTTTGTGGGCTAAACTTTTGGTAAGATCTGTCAAACAGGAATTACCATTCATTTAAGAACAGTTTTCACCTCAAGTTGAACCTTCTTAGGACCACAATTATAGTAGGTTTATGGTACACTACAGTTGGTACAACAAACCGTATGGATTTATTGATACTTTAACATGATTTTTTTTTATTTTAATTAAATGGTATTCTCATATTTACAAACATACAAATGTTGCATATAAAAGATATATATATATATAATAATTAAACAATAAACTAATTATAAGAGATGCTAGGAAAGTCCTGAAATTAATTTTTTAAAGTAAAACGTACTACTTACAATGGGTCCTACGTAACACTGAGGTGAATAAGTACAAAAAATTAAAAGGTTGAAAATATTGTTCAAGTAAAAAATCAGAAAAACCATTCAATGAACTGTATTTTAAATATCACATTACAAGGTATGAGTATAAAAAAATTGGAAAAAAAATTATGCAATATGGGAAAAATAGGCTTTATATATTCATTGATGTTAAAAAACCACTGATTTCTTATTGATGACTCTGGAAGATGCAAGAACTTCAAAGTCTGCACCCACACCCCCTAAATCCATGCCTGCTCTTAGTTTCAGATACCACAGCATCCTTAAATTGTAATATAAAAATCTGTATAGGATAGTGGTTGAAAAAAGTATTACTCTGTAACTATGGAACACATATACTGCTTTGTTTAAAAATAACTTTAAGACTACAGTAATACCGGTACTCTCTAACCATGAACAGTAAGATGGCGCTGTTCTTTGTTCTCGAGTGCTAAACAACACAAACCAGTTACGCTGTCACTGACCAGCATATCAGATATCAACTGTCGACCACATTATAGATAAAAATGTTTTACGAATTAAAAAAGCGTTGTTTTCTCGCAAAGCACACCTGGTAAGAATGTTCATTTGACCGGCGAAGTTCTTTGTTAAACACTTCCAGAATCACGGACATCCGAATTGATTAGTGTTTTATTTGGTCCTAAATGAAAACACGGACAGTTAATGTAAAATGTTGCAACCCTTTGTGTATTAAATTAAGATGGTACCGATAAATTGAGGGTGTTTTTGTAGCTGTTTGCCTGAAAGTAAACCCAGAATTTGGCAATTCTTCCACGGCCTTCTTACAATGTTTCACATCCCAATGTAGTTTTTATTCTCTCAGTAATTTACGTCTTTCTTAAGCTTCACCTGTTTGCAATTTGAGTAGATTTTTAAGTCACTGAACTATATAATACTATAGAATGAATAGTAGAATGTATAACAGTGTTATTCCTAAATTTAACAAGATGTTTAAACAATCAATTAATCAATCCATCCATCAATCAATCATTCAATCGAATCTTTATTGTCCAAAAAAACTCCTGTGCTGATTTGAAAATCATCTTGTGATACAGGACACTACCATAGTAAAAAAACGTCAAAGAACACGAAAGTACAAGCACACATGTTTAAACAAAGTTGATCCACCTTACATCGAGAGGTCCCAAGTCTACTGAAAATGGGGAATCTCCTGATTTTTTGAGTCATCTGCCACCCTCCTAAAAAAAAACATTTTCCTACTGAAAAATTTTAAGTGGGTCTTGGCCTAGACTAGAAGTAAAATTGGTTGTTCTTTCAAAAAATATTGGCTCTGCAGAGTTATAAATACAATTTATATATATAATAATATTGATATTTTTACATATTGTTATGTATTTTTTTCTGTGTTCTTTTTTGACACGTCAAACATTTGCATTTACGCAAATTTGATCGACAAAGCAGCTGACATAAAATCTGATTTTTCACTTCTCAAACTTGGGACCTCTGTAAATCTAAATATTACGGTATTATATTTATGTCATTTAGTCCTGATGATATTTTATAAATATCAATGCAATTCAGCTTTAAAAAAAAACTACCATACACCAGCCTTGCTACCTACAGTATCTACAACATAAACACATAAAGTCTATTCTCATTATAGCAAAAAAATAATTTTTGGTCAATTTTTGTTTTTGGTGGGGGGGGGGGGGCTTAAGCCTGTTAAGCCCCTCTTTAATCTGCTGCCTATGGTAGGTAAATTATCGTACATAAAATCAAAATTTAAATTAAAAAATTGTTGGTGGCTGCTTACGGAAGGTGGCTGCGGTACTAAATGCACAGTATCTACAACATAAACACATTATTATCCCATTATAACCAAAACCCATAAATCTCTCAATTACCAAAAGGTCCGCTTCCCTCTCAAGGGAGGCTACCAAGGAAATGGTCAGAAATGCCCTACAAGTACATAGGAAAATACCATAAGTTATCAATAAGTTCAACAACTGTACACTAACTAGCTACTAGGTAGTCTTCTGTGGTTCTAGGTAGATTATCCTAGTAATTTAACGTGGTAGACCTACCTAGTTATCTGCTGCCTATGGTAGGTAAATTATCGTACATAAAATCAAAATTTAAATTAAAAAATTGTTGGTGGCTGCTTACAGAAGGTGGCTGCGGTACTAAATGCACAGTATCTACAACATAAACACATTATTATCCCATTATAACCAAAACCCATAAATCTCTCAATTACCAAAAGGTCCGCTTCCCTCTCAAGGGAGGCTACCAAGGAAATGGTCAGAAATGCCCTACAAGTACATAGGAAAATACCATAAGTTATCAATAAGTTCAACAACTGTACACTAACTAGCTACTAGGTAGTCTTCTGTGGTTCTAGGTAGATTATCCTAGTAATTTAACGTGGTAGACCTACCTAGTTGAAGGGTTGTATTTTTGGCGATGGGAACATCGTTTACTTGGTAAAGATTAATAGATATAACAAAAACAAAATTGAACCTATTCTAATTATAATTGTAACAGTTATCAATAAGCTGAACAAATTTAAGTGACTCTGTAGAAGTAGCTTAATTTGGGGGCAAGGGGCTTGGTTTAGGTTAAGGATCAGGGGCAGATCCAGGGGGGCTTAAATTCCGTTTTTTTTTTGACAAGCAAAAAAAAAACACCCTGCTTGCATTAACAGGTCCGACTTTGTATAACTGCCATTCTATATGTACAGCCGCTGTGCATCTATTTTTAAACAGTCTATTCTCATTATAGCAAAAAAATAATTTTTGGTCAATTTTTGTTTTTGGTGGGGGGGGGGGGGCTTAAGCCTG
>JAOTQE010100531.1:0-13942 GCA_025631205.1 Nesometra sesokonis
GTCTGATAATAGTGCTGCAGAAATGGGTACCTATTCTGACGTAATAAAATTATCCGATAGTTATCTGATAATTGATGATTTTTTACCTTTGACACATTATCAACCTTAATCTTTTTTTTTTGTGACGATTTCACTGTGGAGCCACCAGAATGCCAGACTGTGAAATGGGATATCACCAAAAAATCACCTGAAGTTAGTTGACTCGCAATGCATTATGGTCTGCATTTAGTTTGCGCAGTTCTTTTTTTAAATTGATTTGATCGGGTAATCTGAAAATATTATATTAAGTATAACTTATATTTTTTATATATCCCTGAAGGGAAATTGAACCTGCACTTCAACTTAACTTGAAGTCGTAGGTTTATAAATTAATACATAATTTAAAAATAAAACTGACCTAATTTGTATAAAAATTATAAGTATCATAGTACTCAAAATGAATTAAAACAAAATTTCTCAAAAATTTGACTTCAGATATATTTTGTTAATATCTCAGTTTGAACTTGCCTACACTGCGACACATTTTGCAGTGAATTTTCACATTTGAATGGATTTTACACAATTTAGATGAATGGTAGAGCCGAAGGACTTGCCTCAGTTGCAATTATGTATCTTAATAATGTATATAAAAACATCCAACCAGTAAATTTTTAAATGAAAAACTGACTTTTGGTAAAAACAAACACACGATAAGAATAAGCACTTCTCCCATGAACCGATGAAGCACATTTTTTTTGCCGCCAAAATTTTAAATTAGTTCTCTATTTAGGGATTATTATAAAAGGAATATTTTAGTCATGCCCAATTCAATTATATTAAAGAATTTTATGACTAGAATTAGTGCTTATGATTTTGAAAAGCCTTTGCCATAGATAAAGTAGTGGGGGTGGGGGAGGATTGTGTTTCATAGAGACCTCATACAGATAACTATGGATAAACATTGGTATGGGTTTGCTACTATGTTGCTTCAGTATTCTGGTAGTGGAATAAATCTTAAAGATAACAATAAACCATAGGCCCAGTATAGACAAGTGGCTCATGTGCCCTTTACAGAACCCAGTACATGCAAAATAAGTAGGAGTTACCCCGGTGTAGTGGTGCTCGTGGTAGAGAATAGCAGTTTACCGACACAAGTAGTCAACCCAGCACTTTGTATATAGTGCTATATATCTAATTGCACTAACATAGGGATTCTTATTTAAATAAAAACATAAAACTGATATTTAAAGTTTTTGATATTTTCCCCAACATGATTTATTAATGAAATCAAAATTGCAAGATTTTTATACCAATTTACACAGTTCAATGAATCAAAGATCTTATACAGTCTCTAACCGTGCTTTCATTGATGATGTCTTTTCACACCATTCATCAATGTTGCACCATGGTGATTCTGTTTGGTGGTGTGTTACGAACTGTCCTTGTTGGCGTCCCTAATGGTTTTGACCGTTGCTGCTTTGGCTGAGTTTGGTTCATGGCTTCCTCTAAGGTGTGCTGTAAACAATATAAAATTTTAAAAAATTGAAAATTACTGAAACAAAGAATATGTTTCTATTCTACTGCAGTTATTGCAGTAATCTATTGGTATTAAGTCTACTACAGTTACTGCAGTAATCTGTTGCTTTTAAGTATACTGCAGTTACTGCAGTAATATATTGCTATTAAGTCTACTGCAGTTAATGCAGTAATCTATTGCTATTAAGTCTACTACAGTTACTGCAGTAATCTGTTGCTATTAAGTCTACTGCAGTAATCTATTGCTATTAAGTCTACTGCAGTTAATGCAGTAATCTATTGCTATTATTAAGTCTACTACAGTTACTGCAGTAATCTGGTGCTATTAAGTCTACTGCTGTTATTGCAGTAATCTATTGCTATTAGGTCTACTGCAGTTCATGCAGTAATCCAGGGCTGTTATGTTTTCTTTGCAACACAAGATGCATTGCAGCAGGATAGTTAAGACATGGTCCCTCAACTTACCCTTCTAACGGTTCTCATACGTGCGTTGTAGTAGGGAGCTGAGTCAGGGTTCTCCAATAACAACTCTCTTTGTAGTCTGTCAAATTTCTCGCCTTCATCTTCAGGCTATAAAAATGAATATCAGCATGTTTAATAGAGATTTATATGAATAAATCAACAGAGTAAGTTCTTGTACTACAGTAGAACCTTGATTTTACATACTGTAGGGAACCAGAGGGGGTTTGTAAAATTGAGTTATGGTGACTTTAAATTTGTTCAGCACTTATTTTCTCATTTATTTACTACTGCTTGTTTAGGCCTAGAGGATTTTAAGTATACAAACATCTATAGATATTGGTTAATTTGAACACATTTTAAACACCATGCTCAGTTAAAATTTATGTTTAAATCTTAATACTTTACCATCTTTAGTTAAATTTAGGAGTATGTAAAATTGAGGGTTCATAAAATTGAGGTGTGTAAAATCGAGGTTCCAATGTACTATACTTTCTATAGCAACATTTCATTTAAAAGTCTTGTGGAAAGTGTTCCTTCATTGTTAGCAGATGCCAATCAGAGTAAAATAATGCAAGTAGCCTCTTCTTTTTCTTTGCTTGTCAAAATAACCGTGGCATAGCTGGGGTGGGGGGGGGGGGGAGGGTTATTTAAGCACTCCCATTTAGAGGTTAGAGATAGAAAAATAAAATTACAGCATATCAATATGAAGATTGGGCCTCGGGCACCCCCTTTAGAAGAAATGAGCATCCCTCTTCAGAGAAAAAAAAAAATAGGAGAAGTTTTTTGGCTTGTCAGAATCCGATCGGGCTTAAGCGCTCCCTATTCACAATTCCTTAATATGCCCTACCCACCATTACAGTCACCCTAACTCAAAATCCTGATCTGCCCCTGGTAGGGGTATGTGGAAAAACCAAGCTGAAGCTTCATATGACAAAGTACTGCATAACATTGAATCCAAATCATGGTAATATAGTGTATATCCCTACACGTTATGTTGTGAAGCACAATCCAGCCAAACTTTTGGTGTTTAGGATATTTGTATAAGACTTTTAAAATTAATAGTTTGCCTAAAAAAACTGAAAAAAAGTTTTATAGGAGACGGTGGAAAATGGCACAAAACAGAATCTTTTTTAGACATGTAAATACCACATACCACATTGTTGTACATGGTACCAGGTCTAATACCAAACCCTGCTTGATTGCTTGTTGTAATAGCATCACCATTTGTTAGAAAACTTGATGTATACCAATTATCAAATTCTGTTGAAAAAAAGTATTTTTTTTTATTAACTTGAGCCATAGATAAGCAGATAACCCTTTATCTAATAAATTGATCACTGTATTTGAGGTGTGACATGGCAAAACCACCAATTTGTAGGAAAATAGAAAATTAAAGTATTAAAAACACATACTTTTCGTAAGCTTTAAAATGAGGGGTTCAATCATCAAATTCAGACATCTATAAATGAAGTTATTGAACAAATATACACAAAATTCCTTTGTATTTGTTTATATTTCCTCTTTTTTATTTGCTTATTTCTCAATCCTGTGCGACAACTTGGTGGTTTTGCCATGACTGGACTCATTTAATTATCAAATATGGTAAAATATATTAGGCAGTTTTCTCCAACTATAATAATTTTATCCTTGGCATTGCAACAGCTCTGCGCCTTTCTTAAACAAATTCAAATGCCCATGCGTTGTACTTATGTAAACTTTGCTAACATGCTCCCAAGCACCATAAATCTGGAGTTGAACGCAATACCTTTCACTGATGAATAAATTGATGTTATCTGTTAGCATTAAGGTTAAAATATTTCCAAGCAAAACCTATAAACCATTTTTATTAGTTTAATCAATTAAGGCCCCATATTATTATGGGGCCTTATTATTATTAGTTTTATTATTTTATTATAATAAAATTATTAGTTTATTACCCTACCAAAGCATAAAAACTGATGAGGACGGGAGGTTTTGTTTTTTTTCAATTTTAACCGACCCTGCTATGTTGTAGGGATCTTACGTTGGGCCAGATTGTCCAACATTATTTTAGACTTGTGCAAATACGAAGCCCATGTTTTGTGTACATCATTGTGAGCTTGAAAATCATTCTAAGAAAAATCCAAAGCATTTCAAGTAAATATAACAGAAAAAAACGATCATTTTAATAGTAGAGTAAAAAAAAAAAAAAAAAAATCGGGATAATTTTTTTTATGGGCCTAACAATGTCCAGTTTAGCATGAAGGATGGTTGTGTGAATGGTCAGTTTTGGGAGAGTCAACTGTCAATTGTTAATCCAAAAATGCTGATTTGAAATGGCATTTGAATCATTATAAAAAAAGATTAAGAATTAACGATAAAGTTAAAATCATGGTGGACCGCTAAATTTCTGCTATTTACTATGCTGTATACAAAAAAATTTGTACGCCTTCATGATGAATTAAAATAGCCATAAAACAAATTTGAAGCACTTTTCCACTAAAATGTTTATATATTAGATGATAGTATATTGTATGTTCTGAAACAAGTTAAAACTATTTTGTAAAAAAATGAACAAAATGTGTGATTTACTTCTAAACCCAAAACCTGTTAATGAAAGTGTTAAATTGAACTCAGTTGAACTTTAACAATCCAAATCATGAACATTTTTTGATGTCAGAATTAATGTTAAAATTCACCCCTTTTCCTGTCGATTGTTGTGAAAATTGGTGAAATAGGAAAACAGCCTTTAAAATTACAAATCTGAAAACCATACCTGATATCAATCTTTGTCGGCACTGGTCTACCAATTTCTGACAATACTGTACTTCAGATTTTATATTTCGCAATTCTTCATAGTCACTGCGATATGATGCTTTCAGTTCTTTTAATTTTTTAATCAGCTGGAACTCGTCCTCACTGATTACCATCTCACCGTTTTCATGGGTAAATTCACCTGTTTTGAGAAAAAATATAAAATTTGCATTTCTTATTCAATAGTATAATAAATTATACTTCTCAAGGATGTGTATTAAGCTTAGTTATTGTTTATTTATAATAATAATTATGACATAATTTTTATTCTCATATATTTTTTGCCCTCCTTTACTCTTTAGTATTACTGAGAATAGCAGAGAACACAGGAATTATGTAGATATTTGGGGTAAGTCTAAAACCAAGCCAAAAGCCATGCCTGACAAGTCACGTTGTTGTTCGGAAATTTACCAGTATAAATTTTATTTTTCAATTGGGAGAAAACTGTGATAATATGGAAAATAATTAGCAAAAAATAATTGACTTTGAAAATAGAAATTTGCGTATTTAAAAAAAAATGTCTTCAACCCCAGAAGTCTATTATCTTCGCTAATGAAGTAAGCAAGGAAGTTGTTTTCGCACTTGTTATTAATCTGTCAGTGTGTGTGTGTGTGTTTGTGTGTGTGTGAACAGCCTAGAAGCCAGTTTTCTTCAGAAAATCTTCAAACTTGGTTACAATGTTCCTTTACTTTATAAAGATCTCAAGCTGATTAAATTTTGAAGAGGAAAGGTCAAAGGTCAAAATTGGCAGAAAGAAAATGTGCATTGACCAAATATCTGGAAGACTGAATTTTGAAGATTTTGAAAGTCAAGAAGATCCAGTCAATTAAATAAACAGAAAGCGAATGACCTGATTTAATTTCTTATAAAGACATCACCGCTCGATTGACGAGGGAAATCCCCTTTCAGCCAGTAAAAGAAACATAAATGATCTCATTTAATTACTTTACAAAGGTATAGAGTACTAAAGACGTACCATCTGAAAACCATGGCGTCACAAAGCATACTCAAAGGTTCTGTTATTAAAGAGTGCCATAAATTGCTCTCTTCAAACCATGCCAAGGAGCGCTTAGGAGCTTGATCGCGCAGACGCACCTTAAAAATGATGGACTGAAGATCATAACAAAAAACTCTAGACGACATGCTACAGTAAATTTACAAGACCCTTAATTTCACTGTATTGCATGCAAGTGCTGTTTGTACTGTCTGTTGGTACGGTATTTTTTTTCTCAACCTGGCATTTATTATCAACTGAATTAAGATGAACACAAATTTGGTATCAATGAAGAAATATCACATGGTATCATGATGTAACACTGAGTAAAAGAATAAAAACAAGTATACCTTGTTCCATTCTGTCTGTCTTCAGTTTTTCAATTGCCATTCTTGTGCTGTCAATTTCTTGCTTTGTGAGATTAATCATTTTCGCCAGTTCCCGACATTCCTTTTTCTTGTTACCAAGTATGTCTGGAAAAAAAATGTCAGAAATAAACTGATTAAAGAATTCATGAAGGAAAGGACACAATGTTTAATTATTTTTTTAAATAAAAATGTAAACCTCATTTTTTACTATACAACTACTACATAACTTCCACATTCAAAAGCATTATTGCTTGTAGTCACACTCATTTTTCCACGAATTTTCAAATTAATTTGTCTTACCTATGAATGTGGAATAAATAAAATGGAAGCTGAAAGTTGAAGTGTCCTTTTAAGTACATTTATATTTCATTATTCTGTATTTACCTTTATTTTCTACCAGTATCCTGTTAATTTCAACACCTTTCTCCTGCTTAAAATCTTCAAAAGCCACTGTCCGTGGTGGTGGGGTGTTCGGCCTAGGCTGTGGTGCGGTCTCAGACCCTGGACGTAGAGAATCATTACCTGAGACGGACTCTACTCGCGTATTGGAGTCTCTTGTATCGACAGCAACTCTCGGAGGAGTGGATCGCTCTGTCTGTTGGGTACTAGGTACTGGACTCACGCCTTTACCAAGCATGGGACTAAATATTTTTAGAAGATAAAAGAGAAAAGTAATTTAAAAGTCAAAATCAAGATATATTTCTGTCATCACATCTGCTGCCAAACAATTCCTTTGGAATTCTGTTTGCATCAATAATCAAATTTTATAAGGCATCATGTCAAAAATTTCTACTGCAGCTATTGCAGAAATATACTGCTATGCAGTCTAATGCAGTTACTGCAGTAATCCAGTGTCACTACATTTTTTGTGACTCTACTGACACGCAAGGCCTTATCTCAACATGTTGTTTTCAGTCATTTTCTTTCAGCTATAGTGAAACAATAATGTTGTAACTAAATTACTCCAGTAATTGCAGCAAGATAATTTTAACATGGTCCCTAACAAAACAAAAATAAATACCAACCTAGCACGTTCTTTTACTTTCTTACTCCTTGCTCTTTTTGTGGCTGAAACGACAGCTGAATGTGTAGGTTTCGTAGGAGATGGAGCAATACCGATGCCAAAATTCTGATTGTCCGGTTCACCTACATACGTTGCATTACCTTCCTCATCAAATACAACACCAGCCTGATAAAAACATGAAACATAAAACACTGTTTAAAACCGTGTTTTGACACAGGAATAAATTAATATTTTTGCATAAAATTTTGTCACGATAAATCATAACAAACCAGTGAAATCATCAGAAATTCTCCAGATGTATGTGCACCAATTATGAAGGGTTGTGGTCTGTACCCAGTTTGTACAATTGCATTTTTTAAATGATCTACGTATCTATCAGTGGCACTGACTGATATGACAAACCCCAAATTTTTTTAAACACCTTTAAACTGGTTAGGAGAGGGCAGTGGCTGTCTATTTTCATTTTTACAAATTTACTTCATCTTAGGATACATCATACAATACAGTTAAGCTTGCCTACGTCGAATCCAAAGTGGCAAAAAACAAATTTACTTAGAGGTTATTTAGTGGAAAACACACCAAAATGGCATAAAAAATAAATTTGACTTAGAAATTATTTGATTTAGGCAAAGTCGACTTAGGCAAGTTTAACTGTATATACAATAAATTATGTGATGCATGTAAAAAACATTCCGAAATACCAGAATACAGTCAGCTCTTCCAAAACTGGCCCCTATGGTCTATCTGCTGTGTTTGGTTTTCCAGACTGTTTGGTTTAGAGAGAATCACGTCCAACATCTGTTCAGGAGCAGTTCTGATTCAAGATCTATTTCTGGCAAAGAAATTGCATTCCTATTCTTTCAAAATGGTGAAATGTTTTATATTCACACTTTTCCAATTCAGTTTGTTCGTCTTTTTTTCATTAAAAGAATAGGAATCTGATTTCTTTGCCAGAATCAGAATTGAGTCAGAAATGGAACCTGAAGAGATGTTAAAACCTCTTTAGATGGAATTAAGTTTTCTTAAGTTGGTTTTATGACTGTAGGACTTCAATAAAAAGTCCGGTTTAGTGTGAAATTTGGTTTTCAGGAGGGTTGGTTTTGGGAGTGTTGACTACTACAGATTTACAGGTATGTTAAAGAACACAAACCTTTTGGGCAGCAGCAATTGAGTTAGGATCAGTCTTATCAATAAGAGTGTATTTGACCGTAAGTCTTCCCTCCACCTCTGATTCCATTTGGTTCACTAGATTCTTGAATGCTGAGAACACGCTCTGAATTTGACGGATGTTGATTACGTCAATCTCTTCTAATGACCCTTCAAGGTAAAGACGAACTTGATTCTGAATCTCATGCTGCTGCGAGTCTGATAAGGGTTCATAGGTCACCTGCCCTCTGTTTGCCTGTAACAATATTTTTCAAACCTTAAATTTTAAAGAATTGTTTGTAGCAAGATTTTTTCAACACTATACAGCTTTAATTTAATTTGATCGACATAGTGTTGGTAATCAACAGTGTTGTGAGTTTAACTATGGGGACACACTTGTCATAGGTTTTAATACATCTTTAACTTTCTCATTGTGTTTCAGCTAGTGGGTCAAAATACAAGTTAATGGTGGTATCATCTTTAGATGAAATGTTGGCACAAGACATAATATAAGTGACGTTGGTACAAGCCATAATATAAGTGTCAAACTAAAAAGTCATTCATTAGTCGCATTTTTTGACAAAATTAGTCTTAATTAATTATGAGTAACCATGGGAGTTTTTAAGTCAGGCTTCATGCAGGAAAGTGTTCTTTTGCAGATTTTCTAAGATTACCAGTAATTCAATTGCTTTTTAATTACATTGTAGGTAATTTTTCTATACATCTTGGAACTAGGAATGACATTTAAATTTTTGATTACAGCTTTTACATCTTTTTTTTTACTTTCCAATCACGTACTCAATGATCTGCCAAGAGTTTATCTGACATGAGATGGGTCATATAAGCTGAAAGCTTTACTAACGACACGAAATCACCAAGCAAGCAAGTATGAGATTTATATTTTGGTGAGATCACACTTACCAGTGTGTCGTGCATTGCCAGTTCATGCTTCAAATGTTTAATCTCCTTTTCAAGCTTCTTCACTAAGAGGACAGGATCGTAAAACTCATTGATGGCTGGCTCATTAGCTACGCACATCATCCGAGTTGCAAAACGAAGCGTGGACACAGTTTCCTCAGTTTGAGCTCTCTCTGCCCATACATTAGCAACCATTATTGTGTTACAGTTTCCACCTAAAAATAAACATTGGGGTAAGAAATTGCAAAAAAGGGAAAAGAGGTCATGAGGTCAAATGTGCTTTATAGATTTTCCTCAAGCACTGAATGAATATTGAAATCCAACAGACAACCATTATGGCACAATTTCCGAGATATTTGGAATTCCTAATTCTTGATATGGGTTTAAACCAGCATTTTCTAATGCAACAATTTATAAAACCAAAAATCCACCAAAATTACTATCTATTAATTTCTTAATATTTTTACCAAATCCTTACCTATAGAATCTTTGAGGGCGTGAGTTAATTTAGTTTGGCGGTATGGAACATGTTCCCTCCTCTTGTCA
Source organism: Nesometra sesokonis (assembly GCA_025631205.1). Classification (NCBI taxonomy): domain Eukaryota; kingdom Metazoa; phylum Echinodermata; class Crinoidea; order Comatulida; family Antedonidae; genus Nesometra; species Nesometra sesokonis. Next base: position 9,767 of record JAOTQE010100531.1, read on the forward strand.
GTCAACGCTATAATTGTCTGCTCCAGGAACGATAGTGACTTGTTAATATACATGGCCTCTTGCTGTGTCTTGCCAGCAGACTACAAAAAATGATAGAATATAAACATAAAATATAAATATGTTTTGTTAACTATACTGTATCACAATATTTGATTGCTACCTAATCATTTTATCAACCAACAAGCTTGAAAACACACCAAACATAACCAACCAAATACCCAACCAAAAAATCAAACAATTTAACGAACCGACTATATAACCAACAAACCAACCAAACCAACGGAGGCAGTCAGTTAATAACATATTATACTGCATTGATTTATCCTTGTTCACTGATTGGTTAAAAGCGTGTCGCATGATCAAACATAATCCAACCACCAACGTACTATTTACGGATCCGTAAACAGTAAAAGACTATTTACAGATTCTGTCCCAATTTCAACACCAGATGGCGCTATTCCATGTGACCCGGCGTTGGTACCGGTTGCGACCGCAGTGTTCAGCGCTGCACTGAACTCAATCAATGAACAAGAATGTATGAATCCAGTATATAAAACAAATATATACTGAGATGAAAGGCTCTGGATTGAAACTATGGGTCAATCAGTGACTGCAAAAGTACTATTTGCTTTGAGGCTGCGCCTCTCAGCAAACTGTACTTTTGCAGTCACTTTGGGGCCCATAGATTTAACCAGAACTTTTCATCTCAGTGTATATTTGTATACTATAACTTTAACATTTCTTACCCCAGTTTTGCTTAATCTTTCTGATCCTGCCAAATCAACGAGATTGAGTTTACTTTTCATGTACTTGGCGGATGAATCTGTACGAGATCGTGACTCTATATGGATTGTGAAGATACAGTGAGACCGTGATGATGCCTGGTTCAGTGAGTGTGCAGCAATCGCTCGATTGGTTTCACCCTGTAGATAGAATGCAAGTAATAGAAAAAATAATAAATTAGCAAAAAAAAAAAAAACGAAAAGTGAACAGATATCTACAAACTAAATTAACATTAAAACTTTGAAAATGCATCCTGTATCCAATATGGGTCAATTTACCATTCAAGTGCATGGCTTGTATCTAGTATAGGATAGCTTTTCAGTTGTTTTATCAATTCTGCCTTTTTTTATTGTGAACTTTGAAATTTTTTTGCGACATTCTAAGCTACAACCATTTTTTGCCCTGGATGGTGCTCTAAACGATTTTTTGTAGATGAAGACAGGTAGAAATAATGCTCAGGAACATACGGTAGATACAGCAGAACTTTCAAAGGGTTATTAAATTTAACTCACCTCAAAGAGAAGATTTAAAGCTTCTTCCTCGTTGTGAGCCAGATGATGTGTTAGGCCTTTGATATTGATTCCAAACTCGTCCTCTGTGATGGTCATCTGGGGGGCATACTGAATAGCATCTGGTAACGTTGACAATAAATCAAACATCATCTCATTGTAGATTTCCAAGTAGGATATACGAACGGTGACCGCATTTTCCTGACGCTCTTCAATCTCTCGATAAACCTGAATAATCACATAGAAAGAATACCATTTCTATTAACGCACAAAATGTACAAAAGTGTAAACATAGTTTGTAGAAACAGTGATTATTTAAAATGTGGAAAACTTTTTGGTAGTCCAACTCATGAGAAAAAAACCAGAATACTGCCGACAAATAGCAAGCACCCGATCTGATTTCAAAGCAATTAAAAAGTTATTTCCCTTGCTTAAGATCCTTTTAGACCAACCCTTTGAAAAAAATAACACCCTCTGATTATGTAGATCTACCATGTTAAATTACTAGGGAGATCTACCTAGCACCACAGAGAACTACCTAGTAAGGTAGTAGTAACCTAGTCTGTTGATGTCATTAATGCCTTAATAGTTTATTCTAAATAATGGCTGTATTTTCCTATGCATACTTGTAGCCCTTAAGGTGGTATTTTTTATAGGTTTAACCCTGTTGACTACCTTTATCTACATTGTCACTACCATTATCTACCATGTTAACAGAGTTATTTTTTTAAAGGGGATGCAGTGATGTCTACAGTTTATCATGCAAAATGCTTTCATGGGCATCAAAACAATTTTGAATATATTGGTCTTATATTATTCTTTTTTCACAAATTCTTATGCATCAGAAAATTCAATGTATGCATGACACGTCAAAAATTAGTGCCATGTGTGAGTCTTGCACATTATGCATGTCAAATGGCAGTTATACAAAAACACATTCATAGATGTGTCTAGCAACAGCCACCGCCACAGATGTAGGGGATGATATTTTTGAGTGAGGAATAGTCCCCTCACATTTCAATGGAAAACACAAATTTGTTTAAAATAGAATGTAATGACTATTTTATGAAGTATACTCTGTGTCTTAAAATGCTCTGTATAAGAAACTAGAGACTTATCATTTAAACAGATTTTCTATGGGAGGGGGATGATCCCCAAAGCCATCACGTGGGGCAGTCAGCCTTTCTGTGGCCCACACCAACTTTAAAACTGGACGCAATGTTCCTGGGACGCCGCCTAGCGGTGAAATTCATGGCTTGGGCATTTATGGAACTCTTTCATTTACCCTGGTAGCCAGAATCCTTGTCGTCGTTAAATGTGACTCGTTTTTAATCATAGCGTTTAACATTTTTTGTTTGAAGTACATGGATACAACACCAATTAACTTAACATCCATATGACATAATTGAAATAAAAAAAAGTTGCAAAATGAATATGATATTTAATGTTTTTCTGTATATGCTACGTCATTGATGACGATATTTTGACCTTTTGACCTTTTAATGGAGTTTAACTGTTGGGGGAGAAACTATTACCTGAAATTGTGCATAACATGTATGTCTAAGATGGTCTACAAAAAGTCTTAAGAAAGGTACGGCTTTGAAAATGTATTTCTCGTAAAAATGACATAAGGACGCTCACGATATACCCTTGCAGACTCGTCAGTTCCCCATGATAACGTGTTTTTTTTTATTACACTGTGGTGCACTAGGAGACGGTCATATGACCTATCCTTGTTTGTTTTTATCATCTTCGTGTTTTGTTCGTAAACATTCGGAAAAGAGAGCCGAGGAATCTATCGAGAGAGGGGGGGGGGGGAGAGTCCCTGATGCCCAAGTAGGTTCAAAATTATTACAGAACCCCTTAGTATTTTTGTATAAATGTAAATTCGTTTATTCTTCTCCTGTAGGCCTAAGTAAGTACTCTAGGCCTAGTTTAGCCAATGCAACAGTGCGCGTGTTTGTCGCTGCTATGTAGCGTAACTAGTCGTAGCATAGCCTAGGCCTATGTCAGGGGCAGGCGTAAGCCTAGCTAGGCCTCTAGTAGTAGAGGCTAGCCTAGGCTTACGCCTGCTTACAAAACCTAAACTTCCTAAACTTCATCCATTATTTTGGGCATTTCTTCCAAATGGGTAACAAAACATATAGGTAGGCCTAGGCTAGGCCCATAGTACAAATACCCTTCAACGTCACAAGAACCTCATTCTATTACAGATTAAATCTCGTAAAAAGGAATTGAGCATTCCGATATCCATCATCTCCCCTCCAAAATCTACACATACACAGATTTCCCTTATCCAGCTAGCAAGTGACTACTTGGTCTCACTGGTTCCAAAAACCACTGGATCTGCGCCAGTGGTGGGAACCACAAAGTAAATTAAAAAGATATACATGTTACAGAGCTAATGGTAATTAATAGTTGTTTTATGCAACTGTAACACTTACCTGTGCAAGGGCTCTTGGTATAAGACCCCGATGTTTAAAGTTCTCGGTCGCACCTGTCATGGTAAATGTTTTTCCAGCACCAGTTTGTCCATAGCAAAGCAGTGTACCTACAGAAAGATGGCAATAAATATTAGTGCAGTTATAGTTGTAGTGGCACTGTGGCTTGGTGGTTAACATGATTGCCTACAAATCCCAAATTACTGGGTTCAATCCTGTCCAAGTACTAGGATTATTCTCATGACAAACAACACCATTTCCTAAGCTTCATAATAAGTCTCATAAACATGATATATAGTTGGCAAGTTACTTGCTGTTGGATGTAAATGAAATAAAAGAAAATAAATCAATTATTTAGTTTTTATTTACGCAGTGGCTATTGTTACACCAGTCGTAATCACAATCCTGTAGGCTATTGTTACACCACTCTAAAACACATGCGC
>JAOTQE010100542.1:0-13942 GCA_025631205.1 Nesometra sesokonis
GTAAACGGAAACTCGTTCCGCAATCGTTGCGGGGTCGTCCCGGAATTGTTTTTCGTTTTGCAGTGTAAAAGGGGTAAAATATCATTCATAAAAGATTGAAGTATGTAGTGTACTTAAACAAAAGGATGGACAAATGTCAAGATAAATTATAGACCATGCTATGGATTTAGTAGTTATTGCAAACATAGAAAATGTAAAAACTACCGTAGATCACTTGTAAAGATTGATGATGTCATCATATCATCAATATTTTTATTTTAATTACTAATGATATGGTTATATTTACTATTTTACCATGAATAAATGATTCTTCAACATTTGTGTTTCATTTACTTCTAAAATCCGCATTTTACATCTAGTCAACAGGCTTGTCCAGTTCCTAGTTTGTTAATAACCTAGGCTGCACCATGACCGATCGACCGGCGATGATAGCATCAAGACTAGGCCAAGCACGCTAGTCATGCATTGATATGCGTCAGTTCGAAAAACATTTTAATACTCACAAAAACAATTCCTAACTTATCTACTATACTGTATTTAGTCATTGTGGAAAGGGTTGTTAAAACACAGAATAGTGCTAAAAATACAAGGTGGAGACTTTCCTCTACTGATATTTTGGGATGCTGCACGTCTTATAGTTCTTTTGTTACTTTTTTGCCCAGGCCCTTAAAACATCAAGCCATGACGCTTGGGACTTTCCCCATTATACTGGACAGTTGGCCATGATACGAGAACCTCTTCCCTGAAGTTTAAACAGATAATTCACAGTTTCAGGGTTCTATTGATAGCATTTAATTACCCTTGCCTCACTGAAGTAGTGAAAGGGTATTGCAATGAACTCAGTCTGGGTGTGTGTGTGCATCTGTCTGTCTGTCTGCATCCATTTTTCAAAAACTATTGGGCCGATTTACTTAAAACCTTCAGATGATGTCATAACCAACAGTCTCTAGGTCCTCTCGGGGTTTGGTGTTGATCTGCCTTACCACATGAATTCTAGATTCTAATCTATTTGATTTTATGTCTACTGCCCTCTCTAGGTGACAAAAACACTAGAAACTAGACAGATATAACCTATGGCTTATCTACAGCAAGCTGCTGTCTTTAAAAAAAGATAACCTTTTTTCACCCTGATAACAGTAGTATTTTACCTTATCAATGTGAACTAAATTCTTATTCTAAAACAAACTTAATTTCACCCTAAACAAGTTTAACAGGTTAACAAGTTGTTTACTATATATTATTAGGCCAAAGCGGGCCATCTACATTTGCTACCATAGCACAGTTTACAATTGAAATTTCAGACATGTTGGATAGAATAACAAAGATGAGAGTATAATTGTTAATGATTGCCTTGTTATACCTTGCATCAGCCCCATGGTAGGCTTTGATATTTACAATGGTGCTTGCCAAAAATGAAAGGGAAGATATTTATCATGACTGTCTAAAATGAGTCATATTATATATGAAGCTATATAACTCAAGTCAAACTAACAGCATGTTAGAATTAATTTAAACAATTTATTAAGAAATCCTAACTGAATATATTAATACTGTGAATTATAAAGTCAAATTCTTTACAAATGAACACCAACTCAAAGGGTTAAGCAGTTTACAAATGTACTTTTGAAAAATATATTAACTCTGCTTTGGGAGAATGGGTTTAAAGATTTTACAAAGAAGTGTCGTCTTCTAAACACACCCTTCATAGTTCACTTAAGATGCCCAAATACGAGTTCACGTAAACTAGCTCTAAACCTTTTTAACATGTATATACCTTTATACATGATGAAAATGCGAAAGTGGTTCAATATTTAATACTGAATGTAGGGGAATGAGCTGCTAGGTGCCCACCATACTAAGTCTTGCCATTGTATGGAAGAATACGGACTGAGCTGTTAGAAGCTAATCATTCTATTGGGTTCATTTAAGGAACTCAAATACGAGTTCATATAAATTCCTAGATTAAACTCCTATAAACCTTTTTACCATGTATATACCTTTATACATGGTAAAAATGTGAAGGTGATTCAATATTTATTTCAGTATTTAATATCAAATGCATAGTAGAAAAATGAGCTATGGGTTACCTTATTAAGTCTTGGAATTGCATGGTAGAATGTTGAACATAGGTGACTGAACTGTTAGAAGCCAATGTTAGGAAGCATTGGAATTGAGTGATATGGTGCTAACACAGGGACTGCGCTATTACGAGCCTACAGAAATAAGCTTCAGCACTGTGTGTTAGGATGCTAAATGTACGGAAATGAGATGTTCAGAGTTCATCATGTCAAATTTTGTTAAGGTGATGAACATATAGAAATGATCTAAAATTAGCCAATCATCTTAAGCCTGTAATTGTGTGGTAAGGTGCTGAATGTAGGGGAATGGTCTGGTGGGGACACCAATCATACCTAAGACTCAGCATTGTGGTAAGGTGTTGAACATAGGAGAATGAGCTGTTAAGAGTCGATAATGCAAAATTTTGCCCGTGTGGTATGGTGATGAACATAAAGGAATGAGCTACTATCAGTCTATCATACAAGTCTAGCATTGTGTGGCAGCATTGGTCATTTCCTTTCCACATCGCCTTCTAACCTTCCTGGTATGGTAATGCCAATGTAACACCCCTTAATGGCCGGATTTAAAAGATGCAATATTCACATTAAAACAAAATATACGTTACCTCTATACAACTTGTTTGCTTGTTCAGGCCTCCACTCTTTTTAAGAGAATTAACACGTCCCTAGAAAAGCAAATTAATAAACATGAAAACTAGAAGACATATATTTGGACTGTTAGTATTTTATTAAATTTCTTAAGTATGCCCCTCTAAGTGAATTTGTGGCAGAGCCAATCCAAATGAGACATATGTTGCAAATGCTAGTTTTCCACAATAGGCAGAAATTAAAAAATGGTCAACTTTTTCAAAATTTATTTTATTTAAAAAAATATACAGTTGATATATTCAATTTTCATACTACCTTAACAATTTTCAGATATGTGATCTAAAAATGTTTTAAAATGCAATTTAAAATGACCTTGCCTATTCAATATGTACGGATAAACAATTTTCAAATGCAGTTTTTTCAAACATTTTAAATATTCGAACTTTGATTGTTCAGAACTTCGCAAGGAAACATTATATATAACTTATTTTTTTGCATGTTAAAGAAAATAATGTGCAGTTTTATAATCCATAAAATACTCAATTTTTTATTTTCCGACTTATGTCTCATTTGGCTTTTCTGCCACATTTGGCATCACTAATGGCACCACAATATTTGTTTTACATTCGTCATAATTAATAAGATCGCAATTTATAATATAGATTATGTGTTATAAGTTTAACACTAAATTTTCAATTAAGGGTGTTTATGTGAGTTTATATATTGTGCATTTAAAATGCATCACCAAATAAATCACCCCATTAAAAACCCCTTCTGAAAAAGTAAACACCTCATCTAAATCAATTCCTTCAAGAGAATTATGATATTTCAATAAATTTTATTTCATGACAAAAAGAAAAATATATCTGCTGCCCTCTAGAAATGAAAATTAAAATACTGTATCAGAACTGGTGATTTTATAGCTAAGTTTTATCATAACTTGATTTGATTTTATTCAGAGTAGTGAGACACCAAGGATGACACAAGAAAGTTTGACATGGGCTTATTTCCAATGGGGTCCTTCTGGTGGTGATTGGGAAATGCACCAGTAGAAGATCTCTACTCTATTCCAAAGAGTGTACTGTGTTCTTTAACAGGCATATGAGCCATATTGTACACTGTGACCAACAGCTTAACTTCTCATCAGATGGTGTGTAATTACTGGGGCGGATTTAGGGGGGGGGGGGTGGCGCAACTGGCGCACGCCCCTCATTATCATCAAAACGTAGTTGCGCCTCCCCATTATATTAGGTGTGCTGGGTCCAAAATTTACCAGAAAAAAACCCAAAATACGGTCAAAATAGGGTACCAGAGCACCAAAATGGGGAAATGACCTTTTTTTTGTTCATCAAAAAAAAATTGGCAACCATGTACACCCCCCGCAACCCCCCCCCCCCTCGAGGAGCTCCGCCTTTGTGCAAGCCTCCTAAATGACCCCTTGTGTTAATTTGTGTGTATTTTCTCTGACTGTCCATTATATCCTTTAGAAAAACTACTCCTATACAAGTGTGTACATGGACGAGTCAGCAGCGCCATTGTTTCATAACTGAAAGTGAAATATGTTTGTGGGTTTGAATCCCACTCTGTGCAAAGGCTTTCAAGAAAAATTTTAAAATACTGTAATCAGCATCACCACTTTTCCAACCAGGACCAAAATAGATTAAATCAATCGATCGATCGGGATCGATCAAGCAATCAATTATTCACATGAGTACGCCTTGAACTCCGTCTAGCCGGAGCTAAAAAGATTCATAATAAACATTTATAGTGTTTGATAGATTATTATGAATAAAAATAGACCTAAAACACTTACTAGTACTGCTGGGCAGATAGCCGTCGGTGGTAAAATGTGATCTTTAAATTCACCCATATTGCACTCTGCCTTCACGTGAGACTGACACTTATTGTGCAGCTAAAAAAAAAAGCAAAAGAAAAATAAATAACATTTTTTTTTTATTTTGTCACATTCAACAGCAAGTTTTCTCACCACATACAAGATGAAAACTATCTCATGTTTTCAAAACCAAGTCTCATTATGCAGAATTTCTAAGTTGTAAAAACAAGAATTTCTGGAGATTTTCCTGAGGTTGTCCGTACGCCATTTGTAATGTGTACACTTCATAAAATGTGTGTAAAATATCCTTATTTAAACATATTGATTATTATAAAACAGTAGTTTCTAATTTTGTCACTGTTAAGGTATGCCATTAATCTTCTTAAACAACATTGCTAAACGTCACATTTCCATCGTCAACCAATATTTTGGAAAAAACAAAACAGGCCAAAAATATGATCCAGTTGTGAAGATTTTTCAAAACACTGAGAATTTCCTGGAGAAAACTAAATTCCGGGAGAAAATTTGATAAATCCGGGAGTCTGGGAGATGACCCAAAATTCCTGGAGAATCCAGGACAATCCTGGATGCTTGGGAGCTCTGCATTGAAGATTATAGAGTGGCACTGTTAGGTCATATGACGGAACCTAGTATGCAGCAAGGTTCGAACCAGAACCTCAGGATTGGAAGGCAAGCATGTTAACCACCAAGCTACAGCGCCACTCCAAATGAATGGATTAAATAAAAAAATTAACTTACCCTAATCTTGCACCATCTACAGTGGACCCCGGTTATTCCATTGTAACTCTTTATAGATTTTTTACATCGGCTGCATCTACCAGGGCAATTACCCTCCACCCAATGATGCGTCATTACCTATGAAACAAAACAAAAACATTGAAACATTCAGGTTGAACAAAAATGCAGAACAATATTATTTATCCTCCAACAATCAAATTTTAAAAATAACATTAAAAAAGTAATGCTTATAATATTAATTCTGATGAGGAGCCCTGGAAATACACATTAGATTAAGTAATACTGTATATTTGTTTTCATGGATGAGTGAGGATGCTTATAATCTGAGCTATCAAGCTTTTGAGGATTTTTTTCTCACAATCTCATCATCAATTTCAGTTGCCTTATAATTTTTTGACTTTTCAAAATATCCGGTTTAGTGTAAAACTAAATGTCCTGGTTGGTACTGTAATGTTTGCTACAGTAGACTATAGATCTTGGTTCTAGTTCTAGTTGTTCCATCCTGCATAACCTAATAGATCATGGTCTACTCATTTTAGAAGTGAGCTGCTTTTTCAATAAGTATAGTTGGACCACCCCATTGATTTATTTTTCACGGCTAAATGGTAAACTTAACATGTAGAATTGCAGTCCTATGTAGGCGCCTACTATTTTGATTTCGTAAGCCTTCGTCACAAACATAATAACTGTTTTACAACTATTGCATTTTTAATATTATTTTGTCATACAAATTATTTACATGTCACATATATTTTATGTTGTCAATGTCTTTATATTTGGATTAATTTTACTTTCATTTATCAATAAATTTTAAACTTCTATGAAAGATTGGTGGGGCAATTTTTATGTAGCAACAGCGCTAAAACGTAACACGATTTGATTGGTTGGATTCCGGAATAATAGGTACTTACAATTATTCTCTCAATTTGCATATTTCTGGGTTAAAACCATTTTTATCCACCTTTTTTCGTCGTTAATTTTCTCATGTTTTTTTTTCTCTTTTTTTGTAGTGGTAGTTACTATCCTTATAAAATTGTAATTTACTTATAGCATATTGCATCCTTTTTTTCTGTGGAAGTTTATTATCTAGCTGTAAAGAATAAATCTATGGACCACCCTAAAGATTAAAATCCATAACTGAGAGTCCAGGAATTAATGCTTCAGGAATCAAGTAAGTGGAGAGTAATGAATGACTCCCTGTTGCCAAGTTGTTCTTGGATGTTTTCATCTGTGGTGTATTGTCCAAACCAGGAGATTGGTTTGGTTTCTAACAGTCATTTCTGTATGCTTTAAACAAACTTTACTTCAGCAAAACATATGGGCAGTTGAAATTGTAGAGCTATTAATCTAAAGCCCCTTTCACACAGAAAATACTGCAATGTTACAATAACCATGCCAGCATATATTGCCGGTCTAAACCCTTTCACACAGAAGGTCAAATTCCAGTAATATAACAGTTCAAGCGAAAGGCGTAAAATTGGCAGTTTTAAATACATGTTTTCAATTTTGACCTTGTTTAGTTATGCTTCACTCTGTGTAAGCAGGCATTACACCGTGGAACCTTTCATACACATCAGGTCTAAGGCAGTGTCAGTAATATAACGGTAATATGTCTAGGGTATGAGGCGGTCTAACGAATGCCGGCACTGTGCCAGCATTGAAGGGTAAGTACCCTTTCACACTAAAGCCGGCATTCGCGAATTACCACAATATTCCCAGTTTACAGTTCTGTGTGAAATGGGGTTAACATAAGAATACCATTCCTAAATAAATAAATTTATTTAATTAGCAAATGGTTAAAAGATATCTTGTTATTATAAATTATTACTAAAGAAAATTATTTATCATTAGCAATATAATGCAATGTTCCTTTGTTAAATATTAATGAAAGATCAAATTAATTATCTGAACTCCAAATTAGTAAAGACAAATTAAAGCCATTATAGGTTTTAATATAAAATTTATCAAAATAAAATATTATAAGCCATTAAAATTCTAAATGAATTAAAATCATTAACATTTTCACTGCCGTGCAACTTTCACTTTTCACTTTATATATAAGCATCATAGACGCCACTGTAATACAGTATGTCCATGTCATTGAATAATCCAGAACAAACCATTCTCAACAAACAATAGACAATAGAGGGTACTATTCAGTTTTATCATTTACATTTCTTATAGCTCAGCAACCTGTACTGTGGCGATATAGTATGAAATGTAATATTGGAAAAATTGTGAAATCATGTCCTGTCACATTGGAAGTACACTGTTGGATGTGCACACTAATTACTGGCAGCGAATATATCAATATAAAATAAAAAGGTTCAACAGAAAAATGAAAATCTTGACATTTGTTTTTTATTCACAATTTTAAATGATCGAGAAATCAAACAGAAAGGAATGAAATGAAAACAAAACAATCATTTCTAAAAAATTGTTTGGTTATTAAAAACGAAAACAAATTTAAAATGAGGCATGTCATGGCAAAACCACCAATTTGTAGAAAAATTGAAAATTGAGTTTTTTTATAGACATGTTCCACTTGTTGTAAGCTTTAAAATGAGGGGTCAATTAACAAAATTGGACATCTATAACCGACTTTATTGGACAAAATATACACAAATTTTTTTTTGTATTTGTTTATACAGTATTTCCTTTTGATTATTTCCTGTGCGAAAACTTGGTGGTTTTGCCACGACTAAGCCTCGAATGTTTAAATGATTAACAGCATTATTTCAATCTTCTGTCATAAAAAAACGGATTTATAGAAAATATTAAAAGTACATGCATACTCAGGCAATGGTACTTGCTGCATACATCAATGTATTAATGTATACAGACTTATAAACATGCTAATGTGGTAAAAAAAACATTGGAATAACTGTCTTTACTTAATAAAACTTATGTATATTTTTGAGTTCTATGAAATACAACAAATAAAAATTACTATTAACATCAAACTAAACAACCCAGGCAATTATGGTTTCATGCCTAGTCACTATACAAAAAATGCTAAAAATGTATTCAACCTACAAATATAACAAAAAAAACTGAATAAGAGTAAATTATTAACAGTAGTATTATTTATCAAAATAAAATAAGTATATTTTTTCATAAAAAAATATCTTGGATCTTAATGAAAAATTCTAAAAAATGTTGATAATGTATCAATGGTCATGAAGGAAAACAAATAACTAAGCAATATTTACATGTACTATGATTGGTCAAGCATGCTCACAACTACTTCATGTATTTAAATAAAATGGCACCATATCAATGTTGACACCCAGTAAATGTTGAGGCATGCTCACAACTACTCCACTGGGATAATAAAATGGTATCATATTTAATGTTAACATTCAAAAAAGTTTTGAAACATGGATAATGTTCTCCACAGTGGAAACATGCTCACAATTGTTAATAAAATCCATTGTTAATAAAATAGCACCATATTCAATGTTCACACCCAGGGAGATGCTGAAGCATGCTCACAACTACCTCCATGATGTTAATATAATGGCACCCTATTTAAAATTGACATCTAAAGAGATGTTCAAACAAGCTATAACTGCATGTTAGAGAGCTGCTAAAAGAATGCTCAAAATTACTTTTTGCATGACTAAAATATAGTATCATAATTAATGTTGAAACCCAGGGAACTGTTGAAGCATGCTCACAACTACCTTCTTGATGTTAATAAAATGGCACCACATTTAATGTTGACATCTAAAGAGCTTTTCAAGCATGCTCATAACTACAAATTGACATGGAAAGATTTATTAATGTACGCTCTCAATATAGCCCCTTTCACACAGAAAGTACCGCAATGTTACCATAACCATACCGGCATTATTGCCGGTTCAAACCCTTTCACACAGGTCAAATTCCGGTAATATAACGGTTTCCTGTGTGAAAGGGTCCGAGCAAAAGAAGTAAAATTGGCGGTCTTAATAATACAAGTTTCCAACTTTGACCTTTGTTTAGTTATGCTTCACTGCGTAAGCAGGCATTACACTGTGGAACCTTTCATACACATCCGGCCTAAGGCAGTGACGGTAATATAACGGTAATATGTCTGTTGTCTAAGGTGGCACTGAGCCGGCATTGAAGGGAAGGTACCCTTTCACACTAAAGCCAGCATTCGTGAATTACCGCAATATTCCCAGTTTACAGTTCTGTGTGAAAAGGGTTTATGACTAAATACAGTACCACATTTAATGTTGACATCCAAATAGTTGTTGAAGCATGCTCACAAGACATTTTGGATGTTATTAAAATAGCACCTTATTTAACATTGACACCATTCTCCCTGGAGCATGATCAAATAACACCATTGATGTTAATGAAGTAGATTCTAATAATTAACTACCATTTGTTTCCGAGGAAGCCCAGGTAGACAAGAGTTTACTTGATGTTAATTACATTATACCATATTTACAGAAGACCTATTTCACTTGTTTAATAAGTGTATTAATCAAATGTGTTTTTATGTTCAGATGTGAGTCCAATATTTGTTTCTGATATTAACTACAATTGCTAATGAAAGGTTTGTTTACTCAGTTTCAAAATAACATTAATTAATACTCTGCCACCAAAGGTTAACAAACTGATGCGATACTAAAAATTAGAATTTAGGTTATTACACACAGTATAAAAGATGCTGCTAAATAGAAATAGACAAGGAGAAATTAAAAAGTGAAAATATTTTAAATTTTAAAAAATGACATCAATATCGATAACTTCACAAAGCACGGACTGACACAAAATGATGCATGCAAATGATATGATGAAAATGATGGACACACGTTGTATAAATATACATAATAGAAAATAAAGTATATAGTTAGATAAACAGAAACGTTTAAGAGTTACAGCCACAAGAAAAGACCTACCGATGTTTCCTGACCACTGAGGCTGTTTGACGACTGCTAAGGGTAAAGCAACAAAGAGTAAGATTGCATTGCCACCATAAATATATACTTTAGAACCAGAGCACGCATTTTCAGAGCTATTTCTCTAGTGAATAGAGGCACTTTTAAGCAAAGGGTTTACAAATAGGATTTCTGTTACACGGTATGAATTTGGACTTTGTAGAGGCAAGGCCATTTCGGGCCTAATTTTGAAGGGTATACAACTAGCATAAACAGGGCACCAGAGGCCATTTTATCCAAATTGTATCCTCATGTATTATCGAGAGTAAGGGGTACTATGGGCAAAGTGGCCTTAATGATGGTCAATATTTTAAGGCCAAAAGGTCAATTAAAAGGGCACCAGAAGAAAATGGCCCTGGTGCCTTGGTTACATTTGAGCTTTAAGTGGATGGGAGTGTGATATTTCTCTTAAAGGGGCATTCCTTCAAAATCCATCAAAATTAAATGGAAAGACAAGTCAAATTCACTTTAGAACAGGTAATTTTTAATGTGATTTTTTATACAGTTTTCAAACATAACCCTTTCAAAATTAATAAATTCATAATCTCACTATCCAAATGTTTATCAGTTAGGTCGCAATTAATTGTTTTAAGGTACATCCATAGAACTTTTAATCTCCGAGTTCCACTTTAAGTAATTGTTTTCAGGGAAACCTATTTATAATGGTATCTTTCTGTTATGAATTGGACAATGACCAGACCAGAAGTCTGCTAGATTCATACACATCTCAAGGGGCATTTCTTCCAAAATCCACCCAAAAAATAAAATTTTTTTGGAAATTCATCTGGTGATTATTTCTAAAATAATAAAAATGTTTAGGTATATGTATACATCCTTAGATTTATTCTTGAGTAGAAAAAAGGAAAATGTTATTGAACTCTTTTAGGCTAGGCCTGGATAATTTCATTAATACTCCCCATTGTTAAGCTAGTAGTTTGTAGATTGTATCTGCACACATGTTATCCTGGCTATCCTTTACACACAGTAAGCCTGGTTTTGCACGCAAACACGCATTTGCACATAGTTTGCTGTTGGTTACTAGATTTAGACTGTTCACTAAAGCAAAGTAAATACAGATTCATCTGCTTTACTTTTTAGTATTCATCTAAAAATTAAATTCTGTTATAATTTTGAATTTTCTAAATGTTTGGAAGTAATAAAATGATCTAAATATGGCAGATCAGTATTATATTTATAAATTCTGTTACACAATTTTGGATATTTTAATTGTTTTGACAAAACAGAACTTTGGTAGGAATGGGCCTTTAAGTGTGGTATAGCCAATACAAGGCATAATGTCGTGTGTTAGAGAAAAATGGTATAATTAGGAGAGATGTGCGCTCTAGTTCTGCAATATACATAATGGTAGCAACATTACAAACATTGCAACAAGAAAATATTCAACATGTGAAGAATATACAAACGAATAAAAACCAATTGAGCAAACGTGACTAGGAAGCAAATATTGTTTAAAAAGCTAACTTCAATCAGATATACACATTCCTATACTTTAAAACTGGTGTTGAGAAATTAGGCCTAAAAATAATCTTTGTGTTGCTAAAGCCAAACTGGTATAAAAGTTTGAAATTCAAGGCCGAATCCTCATAACTTTTTGACTAAAATGAGAATAGATAAAGTTATACTGGAATTGAAAGAAAAGGCAACAATATGGGCCTACTAAAAATAATTAATTTCAGACCAACCCAATTTTTGCAATAAAACAATTTTTTTAGGCCTTTTCCAGTAAAATTAAGATTGAATAGGGCTCTGTGTATGTATAAAATTGTTTATAAATGAATGAATGCATCAATAATGGCCGAGAGGTAGTTGGTGCAGTAGTTGCAATTCAGACTTTTAATTGTGAGGTTGTGAGTTCTAAGCTTATTCAGGTTAAGTATTTGTGCTTGGGAAAACCACTCTTGCTTTTTGCTTTTCTTAACCCAGGAGTATAAGTGGGTAGCTAAAAGGTACAAATGTCAGGTGCACTGATTACAGCTGCAACTTGAAATGACTCAAAAGGGAAAATAAGTTCTGTATGTTTAGCATTTAGAGGTCTTGCATAAAAATGCTACATAATAATATTAAGAATGAAATATGTTTAAAATTTACTGACCGATTCGACGGATAAATGTAAATATTGAATGAATTGTGGTAAAAAATGTATTACTGTATGAATGGAAAAGCAGGAAAATTTTTTTGAAGAAAGTTAGAAATTTGCTATAAATGTGTTGTTTTTTTCTATGATAAGCCTTATTTTTGAATGATGTTTTATGTGTGAAATTGGTGAAGGATTTTCAGTAGTTAATGCTGCAAAAAAAAAAAACAATTTTGATTTATTTATACGCAAGGCTAAAAATCTGAAATTAGGTCTAGAAATAACTTTGCGTTGCTAAAGTCAAAATGACATAAAAGTTTGAAATTCAAGGCCGAATCCTCACGAATTTTTGACTAAAATGAGAATAAATAAAGTTATACTGGAAATGAAAGAAAAGGCAACAATATGGGCCTACTAAACATAATTAATTTCAGACCAACCCACTTTTTGGAATTAAACAATTTTTTAGGCCTTTTCCAGTAAAATTAAGATTGAAATGGGCACTGTATATGTATAAAATTGTCTATAAATGAATGAATGCATCCATAATGGCCGAGAGGTAGTTGGTGCAGTAGTTGCAATTCAGACTTAAGTGAGGTTGTGAGCTCAAAGCTAATTCAGGTTTAGTATTTGTGAGGTGTCTTGACAAAATGAGTCGTGTTGTACACCAGGTCATTTTGAGATATTCACAAAAATATATTTAAAATTTACCAATTGATTCGATGAATAAATGTAAAAATTGAATGAATTTGGTAAAAAATGTATTACTTTATGAATAGAAAAGCATTAAAAGTATTTTGTAGAAAGTAAGAAATTTGCTATAAATGTGTTGTTTTTTTTTTTTTTAAAGATATGCCTTATTTTTTTAATGATGTTTTTTATGTGAAATTGGTGAAAGATTTTCAGTAGTTAATTCTGCAAAAAAATAAGCTATTTTGATTTATTTATTTGCAAGGCTAAAAATCTGAAAGAAAAAACATGAATATGTCTTTCTGGTTATTATGAAGGTAACATTTTGTTAAAATTGAATGTGAAAAATTGAAGATTTATACTGTAAGTAGGTTTGGTAAAAATGTTCATCTGTAGTCCAGAAATTAAAAATACTTGTGTTTGTTAAACAAAAAAAAATGTTTGGAATTTGAAGAAAAAGAAAAAAAAAACATTGACTTTCTGAATAATACAGTTCGTTCAAAACTACTGACAAAACTGTTTAAACACATCAAGCTATTAGTCCAAAAACAATAATTTTATAAACACAATACAGATAATCAGCCACGGGACAATAATAATTAAAACTATCTTTTATAGCTTGTTTGAAATGACTTCAATTATTAGTTAAATTCTATAAAAATACTAAAAAGAATTGGTTAATTTCTACACTTTAACATAAAAAAAAATGTTTTTTTTTACTGCTACAATAACAGGATGATTATGATAGTGAGTTTTTTTTCCAAACTAAAAACATCTTATAGAGGGCCTCCTATAGAATATGATATCTACCAACATTCCAGAAATAAGTAATACAAATTTAATTATATAAGGCCAAAAAAAAAAATTGTTGTATTGCCCTTTACCGACCGACCCTAAAAATCGCAAAATCAGTCGCATTTTTTTTTTTTTTTTTTCTTTTTTTTAAAAAAGTTTTTAAACTAAA
>JAOTQE010100553.1:0-13940 GCA_025631205.1 Nesometra sesokonis
TACCGTCACTGTAAATTTCATGTTGATAGGTCTTGTCGATTTTGCTGAAAGCTCTTAACAAAAATTGACAGAAAGATTTAAGAATAAGAAGATGATTTCGTACAGAAACTAGCTGATCTGCTATGTAGCAGATCAGCTAAAAAAAATAAGATCTCTTACAATTACAATAGCTGATCTGCTATGTAGCAGGTCAGCTAATTAGGCCTTACAATGTAACTTGCCTTTCTTTTCCCCCGCCGTCGCTAAGACAACTGTAACTCTCAAAGCCGTTTATTGTTTTAAAAAATAATTAAAAACAATAGCTTTACTATTTGTACTGCACAGTTTAGACAGTGTATATGCTAAGTATGGGAGAGCGGGGCTAGTTGGGACATGGGTAAGTCAGGAAACCTGTTCCTACTGCCATTTTTTTAAATTGGGCAAATTTAAGTTAGTTTCTGGCAATTCCTTACACTAGTGACCATCTCTATGCGAATTTCGACGTGACACACATTTTTCTTACGGTACCTATTTACCAAAATATAGCAAAAAATTTTTTGGAGCGTAGGTAAGTGTTTGCACTATTTAAATATTTGCATTTTCATCCAGAAATCTTTGCAACACCTTTCTTATAGATTTTAACGATTATAACAGGTTTTAAATAATTTTTAAATTAAACCAATTATGTAAAAAGTAATTTGTTTTATTTAAAAATGTATGTTCTTTTCAATTATCGTGTCTGTCCCAGCTTACTCTATGCATGTCCCAACTTTCCCCTTGTCTGAAGTATGTTGGGACTATATATTTAAAGAATAAAAAGAGCCGCTATGAGTCTGTTTCCGACGCATCGGTACTAACGTCTTATTGTCTGCACCATTTTGCACAAAATACGAGCATGCGCGGAATGAACTGCTGGATACACAAGAGTTTACAGTTTTCATCAGCCTAAACCTGTTACTGAACTAAAAATTAAATCAATGTCAACAAATAGGTCCTAAATTATACATTTTTAAACATTTTTTTTCTGTGTTTTAAATTTTCTTAAACAATTTAAATAAATATATTGTCTACACCTGAGTGTTTTTATAAGCTTCAACGTGGTTCTAGCCACACTTTAAATGGGTTTGGAGACAGGACCATATCTGGAATGGGCTCTAGGCTAGGCTGTGGAAAGCCGGTAGGATTACGAATGTTGAACCGCTGTAGAATGCCTCCGAGCACCATAAACAGTTCCATCTTTGCAAGTATCGAGCCTAGACATTGCCGTCGTCCAATTGAGAAAGGTAGGAATGCCTTCGGGAAAAACACACGTCCGTTCCTGATAAAACGTTCTAAAACACAAAAATACATGTCTATTTATATTAATGTGTCAATCAAAAAAAAAAAAAAAGAAAGCAAAACAGAAACAAGCGTGTCATCAATTAATTGAATTAAATTCATAATAATACATTTTTCTTACGGTACCTATTTACCAAAATATAGCAAAAAATTTTTTTGAGCGTAGGTAAGTGTTTGCACTATTTAAATATTTGCATTTTCATCCAGAAATCTTTGCAACACCTTTCTTATAGATTTTAACGATTATAACAGGTTTTAAATAATTTTTAAATTAAACCAATTATGTAAAAAGTAATTTGTTTTATTTAAAAATGTATGTTCTTTTCAATTATCGTGTCTGTCCCAGCTTACTCTATGCATGTCCCAACTTTCCCCTTGTCTGAAGTATGTTGGGACTATATATTTAAAGAATAAAAAGAGCCGCTATGAGTCTGTTTCCGACGCATCGGTACTAACGTCTTATTGTCTGCACCATTTTGCACAAAATACGAGCATGCGCGGAATGAACTGCTGGATACACAAGAGTTTACAGTTTTCATCAGCCTAAACCTGTTACTGAACTAAAAATTAAATCAATGTCAACAAATAGTAGTGGCGCTGTAGCTTGGTGGTTGACGTGCTTGCCTACTAATCCCGAGGTCCTGGGTTCAATCCTGACCAAAGCGCCAAGATCATTCTCACGACAACAACGCCACTGCCTAAGCCTCGTAATGAGTCTTAGTTTATAAGCACGGTATAGTTTATCCATCCTGTAATAGGCGTTTATTGCTGTTGGATGCGGATGAAATAAAAAAAAAAAAATTATTGGTGAAAAACAAGATACGGATGACAAGAAGGCTAAATTTTCCGAAAATATGATGAATACTGCGATTTTTTGTATGAAAGTATACGCCTAATATAAATTACATCAGTTACCCTGTCGACAAAAGCAGTAGTACGAAGTTTAGTCTGGACGAGAACGCCGGTCGACGGCATTTTCACATTGCGCAAAAACTGCATATTATCCCGTTTAATGTAATCGTCTACAAAATATGTATGATTCTTAATAACTCAATAAAATTGTAATTAAAAAAAAAATAAATTTTCGAAACTTTATACATCATTTTAACATTTTGTAAGCTTTTTAAAACAACATGAAGCTTTTATGTTTTAGTTGGGATTAAAATGTAGAGCCCTCCACAATGCGTTAGCAGTGTTTGGTCTGTGCTCCATCGAGCACACAACTCCGTCCTCTCGCTTCCCGCACTGCTGCGTAATTACGTCAGTTACGATCCTATAGATGAGGCAGGTCACCAGTAAAGCGCAACCAATAATTTGTGTAGGCCTACACGCACTCACCTTAAGCGTGCCCAGAATGTATGGCACACTTTTACATCATAAAATCGAAACTTCCTAGAGGGGAACTAACAATTGTTGATGATGACATAAGTAATGCCGAAATACTGAATCAGATCACGGTGGCGTAATTATCATTTCTTGGAGTAGTGGAGATTTTTTATTTATTTCCTATATGCAGTTCAAACTAGTTGGCCTATATAAAATATTTTGGTAAAATTTGCATGTATACGCACCTGGTTTGAATTCATTAGGCTCGTCCCAGTATTTTGGGTCGTGATGTGCCCACCAAATATTGCAGAAGACTATTGTATCTTTCGGTATATCATATCCCTCCAATCTAATAAAGATACACAGAAATGGATTAATGTCATTTAGACAACGTTTAAGGCAATTGTAGAAAACAAAAAAAAACAGCACATGAAACACATTATATTTAATGCAATTCCATGAAATCCCAATTACAAACAATTGAAAAAAAATTGATTACCAATTGATCTTAAAAATTAGTAAACAATATTTCAAAAAATATAGAATGTGGTTTCTAGAAATTTGGGAGGCCATTTGCCTTGAGAATTCCGTGAAATAGGCCTAAGTACGTTTTTGATTTTACAAAGTTTGGACCTCTATCGGTCGAAATTTTTTTAAGCGGACACCCCCCGTAAGTGGACACTTTAACTGGACCCGTGGGTGTCCGCATACGAGAGGTTCAACTGTATGAATAGAATCGCAAATGCTGAATCGCATGGATATTTGGTATAAAATAATATGTTTAACATGAGGTAATGATAATATTTATTAGTTTGTTTTGCAACATTTATTTAGGATACAAATTCTATCAATGAGAGCAAAACTCACAATAAACTAGGCCTATATATTCCTCTTTCCGGATTGAAAGACACATTTTCAATTATTATAAAGAATTGTAAAGTAATTATACATTAATAACAAATGACATAATATATAAACGGTACGGTTAAGTTAAACTTAAGTTTTGTTTGAGTAATAATGAACAAAACTTCCGAGTTGTTATCTTACTTTGTATTGTGCACCGCTCTACGTGGGCCCCCAAGTGACGTGAAAGAACTCTCCCGTAACGTCTCCATCACTGCTCCTTCTAAGTACGGTAGCTTTGTATGGTCCTTCCAAGTCGGCAGCCTATTACCGATGGCCTGCGCCATTTCTTCTTGGATTTTACGTTGGACCTTGAAAAAATAATTGACTGATTAAATAATTTGATTACCTAATTGCATGGTAAAAGTTACTGAAGGGTTGGGTGAATATTAGGATGGGCGTTGTATGTGATACGCCTAGGACGGGAGGTGGAATTAATATTTCCTGATCGATATTGACTATGCCGAAAATTGCGGTTACAGTACATGATTATGCGACAAAAACACACAAAATTCAAACATATGTTTTCGTTAGTGTAATCTACAAAATGGGTTGTTATACGTAGTAAAATACAAGGAAATTTAGGAAAGGTAAAGAATATATATTCTATAGGCCTAGGCCAAACAATGCGAAATTTAACCTTAAACACCCAAGTTGTTAAAAGAATCTCAAGGCTTTTAAACATTTATTATTAAATTCTTTATATATTTTACTTTTAATAACGAAGATATAAATACATTTCATTTGAAATATGTTAAAAATTAAACAGCATAATATAGCTGAGTTTATGTTAGGAACCTGTCGCACGTGAATGAATTATATAACCTGAATATTCTACTTTCAGTATGGATTGCCCTAGCATTAAAATTGTCATCGTACTTAACTATGTTTCTCTTATCGTCAGAAGAGATCATAGGTCTACAATACCAAGCAATTTAACGTTCCATTACTAATACTATTATCAGTTCAGTTCAGCATGCCATAGCCCTTAGAGAGCCGTAGGCGTTTCACTTGATGGCCATTTGTCTTGCAATTTCCATCCCATTATTCCAATCTCTTATGTTGTCAACCCATTCTAAACGTCTCCTTCCTCTCCGCCCTCTTGCGTCGACCTCTCCCTCAATGGTTGCTAGCACCAAACTGTCTCCTCTACGCTTCCAATGCTTGTATTTGCTTATCTTCCTCTTCTTTACCATTTCCATAAGCCCTTCTTCTTCATGAACTCCGATGGTTTCTCTCACCCAATCATTTGTTTTCCTGTCTTTCCAACTGATTCTTAATACTCTTCTCCATACCCAAATTTCACTATTATGCGCAGCACTAATTCTTTTCCTATGCAGTTGAGGCAGAAAATATAGAGGGCAATATTTCCGCCTTAACTGTATGGGGAAAAATAATGCGTTCCGCGACACGAAATCGAAAAGTTTCTACTGTAATTTTTAGGCTAAACACTAAAGCTAAGTTTCACACTATCAAATTTTCTTTGACAGAAAAAAAAAATATTATATGGCTATATTTGGTCATGATGACATCACAGACACGGATAAAGTATATTATTACTATATATGGGTATTATGTTTTGTCGAATAAAATTTGATAGTCTGGATTGAGCTTCAATTTACCTCTGGGTACGTAATCATGTACAGTATTGCCCAATTGAGTGTCGTGAACGTGGACTCATGTCCACCGGTGAAGAATTCCCACATTGCCATTATTACGTGATCTTCTGTGATTCCACTGCTGACCTTATTGCCGTTCTCGTCTTTGCACTCCCTCATAGCGGCCAAATAAGAGTCCGTGAGATCACGCACATTGTCCGGGTCAAAGGTCGATAGATGTTCGTCATATTTACGTTGTAATATTGTATCACGGGTATGGATGATCTCATGTACCAATTTCAATTTTTTATTTGGAAAAATCTGAAAGAAATAAAACCAGTGGTTGAGCTAAATATAAGTAACTGGGTTTGTACGTTCTGAGAAAGTTTTTTTTTCTTATTCTTCATTTTTAAAGCATGAAATAAAGATAATACAGCTGAATCTTCCTGTGACCTCCCATAACGGACACTAATTTAAAGATCCCTTTGTTCTTCCTATCTAATCGGTGCATTTGGTACCTCTTGTAAGCGGGCACCTCCCGTAAGCGGACGCGGACACTTTTTGTCTTGAAATTTAGATTTTTTGTATGTTAATTTACCTCCCATAAGCGGACACCCCGGAAAATTTATAAATTTCTATACAAAATCGTCCTTATATTGTAATGGATGAGAATCATATTACTGAACCAATCTAAATATTCAATTCAATATTTAATAAAATATAGACTGCGGTTTCTAGAAAATTTAAAAGGCGAAATGTGAGGCATAAGGACGTTTACATAATTTTACAACTTTGGCCCTCTATCGGCCGAAATTCTTGTAAGCGGATACGTCCCGCAAGCGGACACTTTTCACGGACCCGAGGGTGTCCGCTTACGGGAGGTTCAACTTTACAAAAATGAAAGATTTGACTAATTGCCAAAGGTGGACTTATTACTTACAAAAAGCATAAATTTAATATCCACATCAAGCTTTAAAATAATTACTCATTCTAAAGTGTCCATATTTTTTTAAATGATGAACGGATTAAAATATATGAATAGGTATATAACATTGCAATTAAAATATTGAATAGGTCATACATGATATAAAAAAAACAAAATGAACAATTGATGTGGGCTAAAATATATAAATTCCTTACAATTAAAAAAAAATGAAAATCTACGATTCAAACATCACAAAGAATGTTGCTTTGTAAGTATTGAGGGAACCGGTCCAACAATTTATTAAGATTTATTAACACTACTCACTACAACGTTCATTATTAACAATTACATCAACTTCATTTTACTGTAATCCATCCGAAGTCCAAAAATGAATTTATGTTTAAATGTATAGCGCCCTCTCACACAGGTAAAAGTTTTTGATAACCGATAACAAGAAGTTTTGAAACTGAATCGCATGACGCGTTTGTCGGCTGGGAATGAGGCCTACTTTAAACCGGTGGATTTTATCTTTTGTATGATTATTATAGCATAACCTTGATTTGATTAACTTAGTAGTAAATTAAAAGGGACTTTTTCCTTTTACACAATTGTCATTTTTAGTTTAAAGATGTATTGTCACTTGAAAATGACCAAAAAATTTTTGTCATTAATTTTCAAATTAACTTGTTCATATTAAAATAACATTAAATTTAAGAACTTGAGAATAGAAATTAGTGTGCTTAAAATTTGTTTTATAAGCTTTTTACACTGAAATATCACCGAAATTACAAAGGCTGTCAGCCGTTTGGTAAGTTTAATGCTCAACATATGTGTAAATATTTTTTTTAAATGTCTTAATTTATAGTGTCACAGTGATAATTTATATATTATTTTGTAAAATAATCAAGTTATTTTCAAATAAATTTTTGTCATTTTTCAGGTGACAATACATCTTTAAACAAAAGCTTCTTCCCGCCTATTAAAATCATAACATTTTCATCAGGGGAAGGCCAAAAGGTTTTTAAGCCCTTATAATGGTTAATTTATGGTAAGGATTGAAGGTATACATAGGCCTATGTTTATTAACTTACAAATTAAAAATTCATAACCCGTAACATCTTTAAATTTGGGTTAATCTCAAGAAGAATCTCCTTTGCCTAACCATGGAGAAAAGAAAATGCCTAACCCAACTCTCAAAGCCACTTTAGACCTACAAAGTTGTTACTACTTAGGCCTACCACGCTGTTAAAGCGTGTTGGTAAAACGATTCAACCCCAGGAAAATGACCGCAAGTCACTATATAGGCACGAAGACACCTGTTTCTAAATCGTAGCTTAGGATCCGTTACTTTTGTCACGTATAGTCCCTTTAAGCGAGTTCCACCTGTTAATAAATTCAATTTATCTTGTTAGCCAACATGAAGCATTGAAACTGACACTTGACGTGTGCGGTATGATTTAATGTAATTATCAATTTAGTGGTAATCTGTATTTTAGTTAACGGGATCTTGGTTTATGATGCCTCATTCGTAACCCTACTGACCCCACATAATCTGTCTGATCAAAAACCACAAGGTAGGATTCCAAGCGCATGTACAGTACAATTTTTAATAGGCCTATAACGGGGTTATTTATATCTCCGATGTAGAAAGACTAGACAGTGTGCGCCCATCAGGTCAAGCACCTGTAACGGGAAAAGAGGGGCTAGAAAAAGTACGGTAAAATGCCTACCATACGGTAGGTAATGTTAAAAAACTTCAATGTTATACATTATTATATAATTATATTATACGTTTTGGAAAAAAAAATCTTATTACATCTAAGCCTATAATCCTCTGCAAAACTGCAGGGTGTATAGCTACTTCTCACTTCTGACACCATGTTACATGTAAACACGTGCAAGTATGCCGTTAAAATTTACGTGCATATGTCTGGTTTAAAAGTATAAACTAATATTTGGTGTGTGATATAGGCCTAGGATACGTTACCGGTCTAAAAATTTAAGCGGGACGGTATGAACATTTTCCCTGAAAATAAAAAGGTAACAACGTTACCGGTACAATGTATTTGGTCACATAAATATGTTAATTAATTAACACTAATTGACTTTTTTTTCTCAATATAATACTGTACCAAAAACAGCACAGCTGAGGCTATTGGAAAGGTCCTTAACCCGACGACTGTACCCCGGTCGTCGGTACTACGATCATGGAGGTATAATTTTTTTATACCTCCATGCTACGATAGCCCTATTTCTTGAAGGCGCATTTTTGTCATGCCTGTAAAAATGTCAAGCATATTTGTTGCATTGGTGTGACGAATTACTAGGACCGTATTACCTTGTCGAAATATTAATTGGGCATGGCCAAGACTGAACAATGAACGCCTAGGTTGGGGTGAATGACCTCCAGGCTAGGCTGCGACAAGTCACATTGCTTGAAAACCAAAAGTACAACTTGCAGTTTAGGATCACCGAAGAAATACGATAAGATGATAACAATTGTTTAAAGCAGTATCCAGGACACGTGACTAAATCTTTTGTATGTAACAGTAACTTTAGTAATCGTCGAATAAAAGAGGCAACGTGAAAAGTACACTGACCTTATACATAGTTAATATAAAAACAATCTAGGCTTAATGCGAATACATTCATAGTACGGCAAAACATTCCTCATATTGCCCTATCAGAAACGTTTTGGTCGGGTAGGCCTAAACTGCCTACGGCTTAATGACTGATAATGTACTCTTATAATTATATACAAGTTTAGCTCCCTGACACCGTTTAGCACGATTTAGTATTCCCAGACTCGAACAACACACTGTTGATATTATCAGATTGGTTCCCGCCAGGCCTGGTCGCTGATCTTTCGCCCGAGGAAACTCAGTCACCGAGAGTACTATGCCCCGCGTATGTACTTTTATCGTGCGTAGGTCAGTGTATAGGCCTAATGACAGTGTGGAGCTGGTAACCGTCAAATTTCAGGGGAGCTTTGAACCCCAAAATCTACCAGGAAGCCAGAAAGTTCGATCAAATTGCAGAAGATAATTGGTTAAATTCAATTACTACTCCGAGCTTAAAATTAGATTCGGCTTTATATACCGTAACATACCTATTCCGAAAGGCTGGTCCATATGCAATAAAAATAGGCCTAGGTCTAAAATTTTTGTTAAGCATTGAATAGAGTGTAATACAGGTAGTTAACAATTTCATAAGCAGAAAACATTGTAATAAATAATATGTCATGCGCTTTATTTCGTTAAATTTGGTAGATCGTTTCTAATCGTCACATTTTCTAACCTTCTCTTAATTATCTATACAAATTCAACGAATTTTCATACATTTTATTTTTTTCACAAGAATGATACATGATGATATTCATTACTGTAGACTCAATAATAGAATAGTGTATAAGGTAAAAAAAGGAAAAAAAAATCATATTAGTAGGCATAGGCCTAAATATAAAAGCGATGTAGCAAGTCCCTAACCCCGAAATCATGATCCTAAAATGTGAAAATGCACCATTTTCTCTTGGCGTTTTTGTTGATTTTTTAAAACAAATGATGTGTAATATGCCTGCTATTAATCTTAAGATAACGTGTTATATTAATTAGGCCCTATATTACAATTATAATGTAGGCCAAGGCTTAGGCCTATTATAAATAGGCCCTATATTTAACATATTATTTTGGAAAAAATAGGCAGCCTATCCTACATATACAGTAGTTTGATCGCCGCGTTATAGGCCTATCTGAAACTATTAGTTTATCATAGGTCACAATGGTTAATTTGATCTATAGGCTACCTGAAAATTATTTTTTAAACAGGTTTAGGTCTATTTAGTACAGGCCTATTAATATTAATGTGAAATTGTAGACCTATAGACAGGCTACATTCAAATTAGTCGTTAAGAGTTAAATCGAAAATTTGCTTTTTCGCGGCAAAATCAAACGTGAAACATGAAATTGGTTTGTAGTTCCATGTTCCACAACCACGTCCACGTTTTCAAACACGTCCACAATGATGTTGCCGAGGGAAAACTTCCGATTATTGTGACTGTTGGACAATACATTTTTTGTATTCTGCTTGTACATTATATTGAATTATCAGAACACATGAAGGCCTATTCTGTTAGGCTTTATTTCTTTTTAATTTAGAAATTAATAATAAATATGCGATTAGGCCTATTTGAATAATTTTGTCTTTGTAATTTTTTGAAATATAGTGGGCTTTTTTTGTATTTTGCAACTAGGCCTCCATGTTTAAAACCATGCCGTGTGCTTTTTTTCAATGCTGACCTAAATCATGATTTTACAATAGGCTTGCATTTTTCTTAGACTTACTGTAAATTGATTGATATAAAAAAAAATTCCGAATAGGCTTAAATAATAAATTACAAGGAATTGTTTATTTTTGTTTATATTTAGACCTACTACCTCATAAACAGAATGTTTAAAGTAACCCTTAACCATTTAAATTTCCGTTTCAAAAAATCGACCTAAAAAATGTGTGAAATTTTTCGTCATTAAAGATGGTTCAAATCTGTTGTGTACCAGTTTTCTAAATTTTTTTACAGTATTTTGATATCACCCAACACCTATAATAAACGTTTATCTTTGAACTATAAATACAAGTTTAATCCACAAAATAAAATAAATAAGGCCCACGAAAGGGTACTTTTTATCGTTGTTTTAAATAATAGTGAGGTTTCGCAAATTTACGAAATACGAAAGCGAAACGGATGCCTACGTCATAAATTTTTGTAACGTCTTAATTCAACACCTTGAATATCTACCAAAATTTGTCAGTATTTTACGATGATCATCAACAATTCGTGGATAGAAAATTTGATATATTTTTGAACAAATTTAGCAAGTTTCAAAAATGGAAGTGCAACATAGGCCTATCCGTTTTCGTATATTTGCAAAAACTCACTATTATAGTTTATTATGGACTTATCTGCTTAGTTCACCCTCGTGGATTACACAGTGTAAACAATGCATATAAGGCCTAGTTCTGTTAACTTGGCATAGACCTAGTTTAGGTAGAGAATAGAGAAACCAAAGGCACATCGATGATAGTTCCTTCTAGCTAACCTCAATAATTGTCATCAATTACCAGTTTGATTAGCCAATGTATGTGTGGCGTTTGACATCGATTTAAACTCTAGAACCAGCAGGGCTTTGCGTCCTAGCTATCATAAGTTACCTTATGAAAGTGTATATAGCCCTCGGGCTGAAGTGAACAAGTTGTTTAGGGTCACTAACCGTTAATACACAACCACAGTTCTGTGGTCGTGTGCTATTGATACGGATATCTACTATTGACACGATCTGAGAAACGATCTTTTTTTGGAATAGTCCTATTTCTGTTGGTCTATAATTTTTTTTTATTTTGTTTATTTGTAGCTTTTAAAATATGTAATTTCATAGCATTTTAGCTGTATAATTGCAGCGACACAATTAACAACATGCCTAATTATAGCTAATAATTATCTGACCAAAACTTAAACAATACCGGTAACCGATGACCGACAGACATACGCATCTACCTAAAAGTTAACTAAACTTAAAATCGTTCACCCCTCCGAGTCTTTCATATCTCTTCAATATGACGTATGATATTCTTGTTGTTTTGGCATCGACTTCGGCTGTTAACCCCGAGCCGCACTTATAGTCGTGTACTTTTACTATTACAGAAAACTAAGCCAATCGCAGATACAACCATGAGTTATTAATTTAGTAATTGGGAGAATCCTGTCAGTTTTAGTTATCTAACTTTCAGTACGGATAATTTTTATTAATTCCATTAAATATGGTGTAATTGTCGATATGAATTAGACGGGTACCTCTTTCGAAATGTGACATTTTTCACTTTAAAGTGGTAATCGCATTGGTAGAAAGGCGTGGCTAGCCGTTCCAATCAGTTTAGATTTCATTTGAATTAGGACACAGTAAAGTGACGGTTCAGAGTGCGATGAGCCTAGGCAATGTATCTGTGACAGGGTAAATGCACTACGCTAAGGTTGTTAAGTTCAACTTTTAAAGACAATGTTTACAGTTGTTCTACATGTTTTATAACAAGTGGGCCTATACAAAACATTTTATCCCCTTTTTGTTTAAATTTTTCTAACAGTACTTTAAATCATATAGGCCTATAAACTTGATTTAATAAATTTTAAATTATTTTAAAGGAACTTAATTAAAAAAATCAATACATTTTAATAGGTATTTAGCTTAACTTATATAGGGCTATGAATGTATCGATATAGATCTATTATTCACAAATATCCAGGAATTGGTGAAGGGGCGGAGAGCAGGGCAAAGCCCCCGACAGGAGGCACGGGTCCTCCGGCGAGTTTACTTTGGGCGTGTCCCCGGTTTTCAGTCTGACGAGCCAAAAAAAAAACCCGTATTTGCCGTATTTTGCGTGCTTTTTAGCCCGTTTTGGTGTTGGGGATTCGTCTGTCCCTTGCCCTTATGATACAAAACCCCCGACGAAACCTTAATTTTCTCCCCGACGGAAGGAGGGGGAAAGGTCCCCAACGGGGAGGGGGGGCATTATCCCCCTCCCCCCGTAGCGCCGTCACTGGTGGGGGTACTTGAAACTGGGTTCGATTTTTACAAGCAAAAAAACATCCCGTGCTTTTAACCAATCCTTCCATTGAGGTGCGAGCTTATTTATACTGAAGCGGGTGCTCGGGGCCCAGATTTTCACATTTCTATCCTAATTTTATTTGTTGCCTCTGTAAGAGAGTCCTCGAGCACCCTGGATACACCGCTGGTTCCTTAACAAGAAACAAGTTCTTACAGAAGGACCATTGACGTTTTAGCCTACAATGGATTTTTTTGGACCACAATACAAAATCATTTTTATAAAAACAGAAAGATCAAGAATCGAATATTAATTTTAACGTGCTTTTGGTTATTTCAAATAACTTTGGATTTAATTTTACTCATCATTTTAGGGTGTATCCGGATGCCTTTTACTTAGTGGGCCTAGTCAAGAAAGATAGACCTACGTATAAACTTTAACACGATACTCGTTCAGTCACTAAGACTGTTCTTTCACGAGTTCGTGAATATAGGCCTACAATTAAACAATAATAATCACTTAACTAAAACAAATTACCCATAAATGTTACCTTACCTATATACAGAATACAGTATTAATTTTCATTGTACCTTCTCATTGAATGTGGTATTCCTCCCTGTTGTATCTATATTTTACTTTTAGGCCTCAGGCCCGTATTTAGGGGGGGTTCGGGGGGTTCGGACGAACCCCCCGCGGGAGCTGGAGTTCCGCTAAGTGGGCTAATATTTTCGGGGTAAAACTTAGTAAAACGACCTAGTAGGCATAAAATATAGGTCACATGCCCCCATGTGACCAATCACTATAAAAGATGACATCACTCAAAAGATGACATCACTCGGTGTGTCCAAACTTAGTCTGTGTCTTTTAGAATGTAAAATAACGCAATTTTTCGGATTCTTCGGCTCCTGGACCCCGATCGGGGGCCCTTAGCGGCCCCAGGCCCGTATTTATGGGGTTGGGGAGGTCGGGGGTTCTAACGAATCCCCACAGGAGCTGGAGTTCCGCTAAGTGGGCTAAAATTTTGGGGGTACAAAAAAAATAAGGTGTGTTTATATATATATATATGTATTCCGCTAACGCCTAGCTGCACGGTCATGAACAGTGCATTAGGTATTGCCGGAGCTAAGGCTTGGAATAAAATACCCGTTCAGATCCAACAATGCCCTTTTTTATGTAGTTTTAAATTTCATTATAAGAAACATTTTTTTTATAAATTACACTTTCTATTTTATATTTTAAGCTCACTCTTTTTTAATCTGTTTGGTAGATTTCATGTCTTT
>JAOTQE010100564.1:0-26087 GCA_025631205.1 Nesometra sesokonis
CGTTTTTTCCGTTCAACATGATCGCGTTAAATTTGTGACACTTCGAAAACTCATAAAATGTACCGTAGTGCTATTTTTGAAAGGTTTCATTGCTAAATGTTCGGTTACAATTTTCAGACTTCGCCTCTCCTTTCCACTGGTCAACCGCACGCTATGTGGTACCACATCAAAATCAAGACAGCCTGATCTAAAATAGCGTGACATTTTTATGGATTTTAATGTGTATTTTAGCATGTAAAGTAACGCATAATTTTTCCGGGGGCCGAACCCCCTTTTCCCGGCCCCTTGGCGGCCCCAGGCTCCAAAATTTGCTCTCAGCCCCGGAAGTCTGTCCGGGGCCTTACATTATATCCTTACGTGCCCCTGCATCGTGTCAGAGCAGGTGGTGGAAGAAACCCTACCCCCATCCTTTTTTGGCTCGGCAAAATAATATGTTTTTTGCACACTTTGGACCGCTAAAAGTGCACCAGAGAGCATCTGTAGACAAAATTTTTTTCGGGCCCTAGGCGGGCCCTGGACCCACGCCTATTACCATCAGTTTACTGAAAATCTCACACTTGTATTTGTTCAAATTTACCCCTCTTTCGAGCTCCACTGGATCTGCCCCCGAAACCTCCTCACGGACCGGATCTCGAAAGGTACCACATGCCCTTTTTTCAATTTGAAGTGCCCTTTTTTCCTGGACCCCCCTCTCAAAAATGTCTGGATCCGCCCCAGATGTATATAACCTATGTTTTAAATGTTTATATAGTTTTAATTCAGCTTCTTTTCTATCATATCCAACAAACCATAATTGTTGTATAAAGGCTGTATTTAATGCAATAAACTTTATAGGCCTATACATTGAATAAGATGTTCAGTGGTTTTGAATACATTTTGCAAAATATTGCTGTTTAACAAAAATTCACAACTGTGTTTTCTTTATAATGATGTAGGTCTAATAAATCAATTAAAAACACATTATGTGACTTAGTATGATATTTGATGAATGTGTAGGCAATTTAGCGTCTGATGATTTAATTAAATCTTTGGCGAGTAGACTTTTATTGTAAAATTGTACAGGAACTAAGTGCGGAAATGTCGTCTGCCATCCGAGCCAGCCATCCCAAAGATGGCAACTGATCGTTTGGCTGAGAAGTTCAAGCATCCGATCCGCCATTTTGATAATATTCACAAAATGAAAGTTGTGGATTTTGATCGGGATAACAATACAACAATCGTATGAGTAATGTTTTGACGATTAATAACCCATAGAAACTTAATAATAAATCTGATATACCAATCCATGTTGATCGACTTTAAGTGCGTAGGTGTGTTCATTTGCTTTCAACGTTGCCTCTCTGGTTTTGGTCCTATGTCTATGTAGGCTAAATTATTTTATGAATGAAAATAATATATTGAATCTTAGTTTCATGGATTTGATCTCTTTTTGGTGGGCATCCAGATCATGTAATACATTTACTTATTATTTATTGTCATTTTATTAATTTTTCAATTTTACTTTTAATAATCGATGTTTCTGTACGCGTATGTAGCTTTTTGTTTTTTTTTTTCATTTTGGCATACCCGTCACAAGACATTTGCATCTTCTAGGGATATGTCTCTTCCATATTTAAATTATCTCTAAAGTTTATAAAAAGGGGGAAAAGAAAAAAACACATTTAAAAAATAGAAACATTGTATACACTTGTAATAATTATTTGTTGTTGATATGGAAGAAATAAATGTTTAATTGAATTTAATTGAATACCTTAAAGTTATCCAGATACAGTGGCGTATCCAGAGGGTGCTTGGGTGCTCGAGCACCCATTCCCCCGTTGGAGGCAAAAAAAACCCACTAAAATCAAGATACAAATTTGAAAATCTGGGCCTCAAGCACCCCACACCCCTTAGGCCCAGCCTAAGCTACGTCACTATTTAAAAAAAAATCATTATATAAACGTTTAGGCCTACTTTAATTCGTCTTAGACAAGACGGTAAAGTTACACCTGCACCTACAACCGTACGGTACTAATTAATGGAAACGTACGCAATAACATCGTGTAGCTGTATCTCAAACCATGATCACTTGGTCACGTGTATAAAAATATGAAAGTTATGGTTCTTTTTCTTATAATACATCACTATCATCATCATATCCAGTAACATTGTCACTCAAAATTGACAAAAAATGGACTTTGAAAATAACTTGCTAGTTTCAAAGAAATACATAAGTTGTGACCATGACAATAGAAATTATGGTATTTTAAAAATATTTACCTCTCCGATATTTCAAGGTTATAATTATATGCTAAATATCAGTTAAAACATCAGAAAGGAGGCCTCTACATTTTGATAGTTTTTAGTATAAAAATCTTAAAATCTTTAAATACACTACCCTAACTTCTATTCTCAGGTTCTTAAATTTGATATTATTTTGATATGAGCAAGCTAATTTCAAATTATTGTCAAGTATTTTTGGTTACTTTTCTAGTGACAATATATATTTAAATTATTTTAAAATGAATTCCAGTTCCTTTTAGGCCTAAAATTATAGTAACCAAATTCGCATCTTGATCTAACATCATTTTCTGTTTTACAAAACAAAACGATCCTTGTTTTTTCTTACAGCTTGTGTCTTCGAGGTTGGTGAATGCATCACTTGTCCAAAATGTACGGGTGAACCAGACGAGAGCATCAACTGTAAGGAACTTCCCGACGGTCGGAACGAATGTCAAGTGGCATGTCCATCTGTAGAATGCATCGGAGATAATGAATGTGTACTTATTACAAAATTCCATGATAATGGTACAGTTATAGAGGGAAGTTATTTCATTGACTGTTGGGCTGTATATCCTGAAGATGAAGTGTTTGTTGGACAAGAGAAAGATTGTAAAGGAGTTTTACAAGAAGACTTCTCTTGTCAATGTAGTGTTTCTAATTGCACGTCCAATTTTATAGTTTATCCCAAGGATTATGATTATGGAAAATCAGGTTCAACTCAGAATGGAATTGCCAACTTTTCAGGTGAGTTTATTCCAACGTTTGTCACAAACAATAAGAGATATCTTTCATTAAAAAAAAATTGTGTTACATCCAACAACGAGTTTTCTCGCCACTTACACGGTGAGGTCTACATATTCTTTCTAAACCAAGTCTCATTATGAATGTTAGTCAAATTACCCGTAACCTTGATCTTTGACCTCGTGACCCACCATGGACAATTCTGGTCTCAACCTACATGCTTCCACCAAGTTTGGCCAAGATGGGACCAAGGAGTAGTGAAAAAGAGTTATTTGACCTTTGACCCAGTGACCTTGACCTTTCCAAAAATGAACTTCTCAGGGGCAATTCTGCGGTGAACCTGCATCTACCCACCAAGTTTGATGGAGATCGGACCAAAGACCTGGGAGGAAAAGAGGAACAAACAGACAAACAGACAAATGTCGATCAATAGTATGATTAAGGAGTGGCGTTATTAGTTCGTGGGAAAGAAACCAGTGTGCTGCCAGGTTCTAACCCAGGACCTCGTTATTGGAATGCTAACCACTAAGCTAAAGTGCCACTCTATAGCATTTTTATACTCAATAAAAAGAATTATAATTAAACCTACACAATATGTAACAACATCCTAATTAGCTATCCCTACTACTCGGACCATCAGCACTCTTCAGTATTCTCGAAGTATAATGTAGAAAAGCTCGAACATATCTTTTCAAAAAACTCGTATTGTACCACAAACTTAATATAACAATTTGTAATTGTAACATTTATTGCTATCCACATAAAACTGTTAGGCCTACAGTATCTTACTTAGCCCATGTCAGTAAAAGTAGCCCTTCACAGTGTCTAGCCTCACTGTAAAAAAATTCCATAAATTTACGGGAAAAGTCCTGGCAGCCAGGATGCCAAGAAAATCCCTTTAATTTTACGTTACGGGCATTTGTAATTTTGTACCGTAAATTTTACGGACATTTTATAGTTATACGATTAATTTTACGGTAAATTCTCGTAAAATTTACGGATAAAGCCCTAGTAGCCAGAATGCAAAGAAAATCCCATAAGTTTTACGGGTAAATTCCCATAAAATTTACGGGATTTTCTTGGCATCCTGGCTGCCAGGACTTTCCCCGTTTTTTTTTACAGTGCAATTTTTTACAGTGATGTATTGTAAATTAATAGTTATAATAATTGTTATATATTCTATTTATATTTAGATTCTACTACAATTAGCAATACTATTCTTCAAGGAGCAAGAAACGATCCAAAAGAAGAACAGAACATTAGTGGTTATGTGGTGGGTGGGATTGTATCTGGTAGCTTAGTTATCCTGATCGTGATCACCTTGTTTGGTTTAGCAATAGCTAAACAGCGCCGTCGTCTAATGGACGACTATAAACACGGCAGACCGTCCAGTAATGCAGAAAGCACAAGTGTGGATATAACATCTGAAGGAAGTGATCAGAAGATCATAGGAGCCGATACTCCACCCGAGAGCCCAATCCATGATTACAACCAAAATATGAGAATTACTCTGGATTATATCATTGGAAGAGGGCGATACGGTGCCGTATGGAAAGCTGAATGGAAACAACGAGATCAGATCAAGGATGTAGCTGTAAAAGTCTTTCACTCCTACGATTCGACGTCATGGAGCGTAGAGAAAGACCTCTTCACTGACGCATCGGTTGCACTGGCTCATGAAAATGTTGTCAATTTCATATCAGCCGAGGAAAAACGTCAGACTTACCAAAGACACCTGTGGATCGTTACGAGTTTTTACGAAAACGGTTCATTGATGAACTACATAAAAGTAAATACTTTAGATTGGGAGCAGTTCTGTCTAATGGGACTTACTCTTTGTCGTGGCATTGCTCATTTACATTCAGACTTTTCACCGAACGGTTTACGAAAAGTACCGATTGCTCATAGAGATCTAAAGAGTTCAAATGTACTCGTGAAACCCGATGGATCTTGTGCTATAGCAGATTTTGGTCTTGCAGTTCGACTCGATCCTACCTCCTCTACAGATGAAATGGCTAACAATGGTCAGGTATGGTTAAATATTTGATTCATCTTCTGACTCACAATTATAGAAAAAAGTAACATATTTTGCTAGTTCACATTGGTTTTAGAAATTTACCTTGAGCATGTGTACTCCATTCAGTATCGTTATGACTATACAAAACAAAAACTAAATTATATCTTTCAATTTACGTTCATAACACTTGTGATTTCAAATCTACGGTAATATAAGCATACAAAATAATTTCTTGCGGATTCATAAAATTGTTTTGGAAAGTTTCCCACCTTCCTAAAACGATTTGATTAGTTTGTGTTTGGCTGAAAAAGAAACTACGGTATACGACATAATAAAGGAACGTTAGAGACCATTTACAAATTATTCTGCTGCAGTTACTGCAGTAATTAGATTACAACAGTATTAGTTTCGTAGCTGAAAGAAAATTACTGAAAACAACATATACAGATGAGATCTTCTGTGTCAATATAGTCACCAAAATAATAATAATACTTCCTAACTGTAGTAGACTTCAAGTAAGAAAGTATAATGCATACTCCAAGCAATGAGATACACGCCATCGTGACAGGATTTAATATTTCAACATAAATTATGTTATCAGAAGAAACAATATTTCGACATAAATTATGTCATCATCAGAATCGATCCTGATGATTCCTGATGATGACATAATTTATGTCGAAATATTGAATCCTGTCACGATGGCGTCACATTGCTTAGAGTATGTATTATAATTTCTTACTAGAAGTTGACTAGTGGACCTTTTCGATTTTGTAGTAGACTATACTTGCAATATATTACTGCAGTAACTTCAGTTTGAATAATTTTGACATCGTCAGCTATTGGTATTCGGTCGTTAATATAGAGAATATCGATTTCATAGCAATGTTTTCAAAATCTTCAAATTACAATGTGATTCTAAATATCACTTTATATATTTTAGCGCCAATGAGCAGCTGTAGAAGCAGCCATGTGATTAATACCTTAATACCTATATCCGTTTCACGGGTGAGTGGTTTTTACCAAAATACATAGGGCGCTGATCATCGGAGCCATCGAACTTATAAGAACATGTTAAACATTATTTGTTATATTCTGACATCACTCTGTTGTATATTC
Organism: Nesometra sesokonis; assembly: GCA_025631205.1. Lineage (NCBI taxonomy): Eukaryota > Metazoa > Echinodermata > Crinoidea > Comatulida > Antedonidae > Nesometra > Nesometra sesokonis. Next base: position 6,140 of record JAOTQE010100564.1, read on the forward strand.
TAGGTCGGTACTCCAAGGTATATGGCACCGGAAGCACTTGAATGTAAGGTCAACCTGCGAGACATCGAGGCATTCAAACAAATGGACGCTTACTCGATGGCTTTAATATTATGGGAAATTGCAATGAGGTGTGACGTAATTGGATGTAAGTATTTTCTGTTTAACCAAGAAAAATATATAAATTGTGGAAATGTTTATTATAATACATTCAAAAAAATTGTTGGTTAATGGTTAAGTAAGTTTAAAAAGTGAAGTATCCACTATTCTGTGTGATGTTAAAGGGGACAATCGTTGGTGATTTAGACGGTTATTAATAAATTCAGAGACTGATAATGTGATATATATCAAATAAACTTCGTTTTGGCAAACCTTGACGTGAAATGTACCGCATATTCGTCAAAAGTGTTATGAATACTAGCTAAAATTCGCAGTTTCCGGTGGGGGTGGGGGTGGGGGAGGGGGTTCTATGGATGTGTGCGATGGACGCGTACCTCCCCCTAATAAAAGTTCAATTTTCATTTACTAGCCAGGCCGCATGGTCTACACCATTAGACCGTTTTGCACAGTTGTACAAACGGAAGATGTAAAATTGGCAAAACACCCATTTTTGCTTGTCAAATTTAAAATCAGGGATGTAACCGTTGCCGAAAAATTGAACCTTCCCAATTAAAATCCTGGGTAAGACCCTAACAGTAAGGCATGTCAATAGATTGGTCAATCTAGTAAAGGACGCATCTTACTAGAAAATTATAATTTTGTTTTTTTTCTTTACTAGACGCTCATGAGCACCAGCTTCCGTTTGGAGATAAAGTATCAGGTCACCCGTCGATGGAGAAAATGAAAACATTAGTTGCATATAGTAGGTTACGTCCTACAATACCAGAAGAATGGAGTACAGTCACGGTATGTATAATAATTCAATATAGTCGGTTGTAAAACACCTAAGATGAGCACGAAGTCTGAAGTTGACTTACTTCCAGTAGGGTGTCCTTGTGGTAATCGGGCAGTAGACTGAGGAATCTCTTACTCGTTTCCGAAGATTATTCTACGTTTTTTGGCGTGTACATGGGCCTTCTTGCAGTCAGGACCAACTACTTAACGTCTCATTCGAAAGACAGGACACTTGTATTTCGACTCTCCAGTCGAAACGAGCTTGGCGATTTAGCCCATCCAAACCGGGCACTAGTGAGTCTCCATCGTTCAGCGCGCAACACAGTGACTACAGGCCCGTACCCAGGGGGTGCGAAGGGTGCTTACCCACCCCCACCCCCAATGACAACAGGTCCACTTTTCCAGCGACAAAAGATGAAACCCCAACACAGAAAAGGCAGGAATGGACGTGCAGCGTGTCGATGGCGCGTGAAATCGCGACAATTTGGGGCAAATGACGTTTTTGTTTTTATTATTTTTTTTCGCTTGTCAACTCGAAAATGGTATATAAGGTCCGGACTCCCGCCAAACGCACCTCCCAGTGGCGGCGCTACGGGGGGGGGGGGTTATGGGGGCTACAGCCCCCCGTCGGGGGACCTTTTCCCCCCGTCGGTGAGAAAAGTAAGGTTTCGTCGGGGTTTTGTATGGTAACGGCAAGGGACAGACGAAGCCCCAATACCAATACGGCAAATAACGTTTTTTTTTTGCTCGTCAGAGACCGAAAACCGGGGACACGCCCGCCTCAAAAATAAACTCGTCGGGGGACCCGTGCCCCCTGCCGGGGGCTTTGCCGCGCTGTCGGGGAATTTCTGGCGCCGCTGCTTGCACCTCCCCATCCGAAATCCTGGGTACGGGCCTACTACAACCGGCTTCGCCAACTGCAGTACGGTAGGTTTTGTTAAAGCGGTTACATGAGGTTGACAGACTAGAAAATGGTTTGAATTATCGATATGACGTCTCGGGTTATCGTTATCCACATTGTAATTATTTCTACAAAAAGTTTTATATTTAATTAAAAGGCATACCAACAAGTTAATTTTACATTTTACAGGGTATGAAAATTGTTTCGGCTACGATTCAAGATGGTTGGGACGACGACCCAGAGGCTCGTTTGTCGGCCTCGTGCGTAGAGGTTCGATTTTGCGATCTAACAACGTTTATAAATGGACGTCAGTTGTTCGAAGGAAACGCATCATCTCCAGTAACTGTTGTATAAGGACTGGTCTTTTGTCGTAACTGTTGTGCAAGAACAGTAATCATGATATCTGTCGATAAACAATGAGGAAAAGATGTTTTAGTTTACGAATGGAAAGGGTGACAACTTACTGCATGTTGAGAATTAATATTGTTTGAAAACACGAGGTTTTGGAGTAGAGCCTAATCCACAAGATGCGCCTTAACGACGGATACTCCAAATGCTGCATGAATTGCTAACTCTGCTGAAGTAAATGCATGGATATTAATCTTAATATTTATGGACGAAGGTTTACCGGAAACTTCCACCAAGTTAAGAACCTAATGTGAACATTTGGTAGAGTTTTACCATAACTGTATGGTTCTCGTGACAACTTGGTTAAACACATGACAGTAATAATTTCGACCATAAAGACAGGTTGTACTCACGTTTAACCAAATATGCTGTAAGCTCCCGTCGTAGGTTAGTTACATATATGCCAATGAGTCTAAATGGACACGACTGTCGCGTCAACAAAGCGAAGTATCCACGCCTTATATTTGCTATCGGACTTAAATTATCGATACGTGTTCCATTGATGTAGGAACATTTTTCCGTCGCATGTGTGTGAATTTGAGGTTTTCAGGGTGAAACATACGATATAAATGTGAGGCTAAAATGTTGTAGGATACAGTGATATAAACTATTACTGATGTATATATGTGTTGTGATTGTTGAAGTCGTGAACAACGATGATGTGGTGGTGACAAAAATGTGAAAAATGATGATGATGATGATGATGATGAAGATGATGATGATGATGATGATGATGATTATGATGATGATGACGACGACGACGACGACGATAATGATGATGACAATGATGATGATGGTGATGATGATGACGACGACGATAACCAGTATGTTCTTGGTGCGGTTTACGATTACGATTATATTCAAAACATGATGTTGGTTACAGTGTTGACGGCGACGATCACCGACACCACGAGGACGACGACGACGATGATGATGCTGTTAACCGATATGTTCTCGGTGCGGTTTACGATTATTATGATAACGATAATGAAAAAACATTGTGATAATGATTATAATGAGATAATTAAAAATGTAATGATGACAAAAACGACACACAGTTTCGATAATCAAATACTATGGGACGGATTAACTGACGATATACATAAATCTAAACGATTGAACACTGTTGTTTTCATGGAGATATTTGAACTCCAAAGTGGTTATATGACTCATATCATTTTAAGTTAAAATAACTCCATGAAGTAAAAGTGAATGTATCAGTATTAAACGATAGAGTATACTGTATGCGTAATTCGAAGTTTATTAAAGAAGTATTGTCACTTAAAAGATGAAAAAAAAATGGATTTCGAAAATTACTTGCTAATTAAAAAAAAAAAAACTACATAAGTTATGGCCATGACACTAGATATTAGGTTATTTATTTACTCCCTCCCATCATTATATGCTAAAAATAGCCAAAAAAAACATCAAAAGAAGGCTGGAATCCTCTTGAATTTTAACGATTTTTAAATGCGCAAATATAGTCTCGCATTCTTAAATTTGATGTTATGATAAGCAAGTTGATTTCAAAATTTAATGGTGATGATTATGTTAGTCGTTTCCAAGTGACAATACATCTTTAATTAAGGTTGACAAAAATAATGAGATGACGGGAATGACAAATATTACTGACATTGGTAACGATGACAATTGACGATAATTGGTACGGTGAGGACATTTTTACTGTGGTAATTCAGAGGCGGATGCAGACTTTTAGAAAAAGGGTGGGGGGAGGAGTGGGTAGAGAGTCAAATTTCTAGGGAGTCGGGGGCATGCTCACCCGGAAATTTTTGGGCTGTAGATGTCCGGAAATGGCCTCAGCCGCGTGTTCAGCGATCAATTATCTATGATTGCTGAATATATTTCGTGTTTTAGTCAATGCTAATATTATAATATTGACATACATCCCGAAGGGGGAGGGGGACCGGAGACGGTCCGCCCCTATTAAATCTGCCCCTCAATCACACCATATTAACAATACAAAATAACATACAATCTGCCAAAAGAGTTGGCTAGAATCTGAATTGTTACGTCAAAATATTTGTCAGAAGAACAAATATAAGTAGCCAAGTCTGGGCAGACAAAACGTCACTCCAGGCTCAGACTTGACTCGACATATTTCTTCCTATGACTCGAACACTCTGCTCCAATGAGACATCTTATATCTGACGTCACATGATAATGCGTGTTAAGGAAATCCAATGATTTTATAATTATGTTTCTTGTATTTACAATATATTTTAAACAATTATTATACAATAGCAATTATATTTTGTAGACAATCTTCGTTTTGTAACGGGCTAATTTGTTTCATATATTATATTTTGTTTTGTCTGTAAATATGTCTATGTACTGTAATTTCGATCCTGTGTTTGTTATTTTTTTGTCTGAAAGAATATAACGCAAACAGGGTATATGCAGAAGTCGATCTAATGGCGAGTTTAAAAGCTAGTGTGCCTAATCATTGTAAGTCGATTCCGTTGTGCATCACGGGGAAAAATATTTTTATGGAAAAGAGAAAATTGCCCCATGCTTAACCTATGGGTCGTTTGTAACGGTGCAGGTCAACTCGTAACCAAACAAATTCGTACCCTTGCCAATTCGTACCCAAATTGATAAATCGTACCCAGAATTCGAGACAAGTACATGGTGCGCCTAATTAAAACTAAAACTTATTCCTATTTTATTTGAAATTTATAGTCCAATATAAAGAACGTATGGATTGTTTGGTTGAGTTTTCCTTTTAAAGCCAAACGATTCTATTACTCCTGATTATGGCTCGGGGATATGAGTTGGTGGGACGAGTGAGAATGGGTACGAGTTGTCCCGTATTCAATTTAACAGTATTACATTAGTATATACATTTGTATATACGTAATATGGTGACTAAAATTGTAAAAAACAGTGTACAGTTTTACTAGGTGCTAATGCAAAAATTGCATGTATTATTATATTGTAAAAAAGTAATATACGGATTCCATATTTTTCATATTACATTTGGTTGTTTTACACAACGAGGTTGTAAAAAATAAAATAAAAAAATTAAATAAACAATGTAATATCTAACAAAAATGTGTACGAGTTTTTCTGTTCGTTTGAAAACAGCGGGAGGGAAATGTTGGGGATATTTAACCATGGACCGTTTGCAACGATTCCAGGAAAGACTGTTACCACAAGTCATTGAACGTACTGTACTACAATAATGTAATACCACGGCGTGCCAAATAGTCGAATAGTGCATCAGGGGCGGATCCAGCGAAGGGGAGGGGTATATTTCCGGAAGCCGAGTGGGCATGATTTGCAGTTTTTATTTGAACAAGCAAAAAAAAAAAAAAAAAAAGAAACAAAAACAAAAAAAAAAAACGTTATTTCGCCTAAATTGTTGTTACGCGTGTCACGTATATGTGCCTGTTATTTATTGTTATTATTTTTTTTGGGGTAAATTTTAGACACGGCGCCTCTAATAGAAGTGTTGGGGGAGGGGGGGTACTGCTTGGCGATAATAGTGGCGAGCGCACCGGCTGTGCCCCTAAATCCGCCCCTGGGCAGTACTTACAAATAGGCAACACAGACAAACATAAGATAACAGAAAATCTACTTAATAGTATGAAAATTGTATTTTTAGGCTATATAAGCCAATGTAAAACTCAACGAATGGTCACAAGTATGTTTCAATATAGTTTGACAGTTTGTATACACAGTCGTCCTATGGACAGACAGACAGACACACAGACAGACTGAAAATCAAGAGGAGGAACATTGGGAAGTCTACAAATCCAATTGGCATTTTACAATAAAAATAACAGAACGGATGTTATCAATGTAGTTCATAATTTGTTTTTTTTTCTTGAATGAACAAAATTCTTCAAAATTTGTTTGTTGATTTAATTTGCCTGAAGTGTTCTACCTAACACCAAGTCAGTGACAATCTTTGTTCAAAACAAATCCTTGACGTTTACCATTTCATAACGAGTTCATTCATCAAGAGCTCTGCATGGGTCGATGTACTTATTATTCAATTATCAAAAATTACCTTTTCAAGCTAAAACGATGACAGATACGTAATGATGACGTCATCATAATCATGACACATACTATGGTAGCATTGCGCAATTAGCATAAAAGCAATTGCACTTTTAGCAATGTGTACCTGCCATTTTTGCTGGCTCCATTGCGTGAGAAAAACGCCGCCACCACTATCTGGGCCACATCCTCTCCCATATCGCCCTGACAAGCAAAAAAAAAAAAAAAAAAAAAACCATCTGACCATTTTTGCGCCGTCTCTGCCCAGATTATAGATTACGCTGTTTTGGAGACGGTTTTTACCGTATTTTGGTCTATATTATGTCATACGTGAGAAAAAGTATTAAGTATTTGAATGACTATTTATGAGTGAGAATTCTGCTAATGCGTGAGATCAATTAATTTATGCGTGAGACGTCTAAAATAGGCTCCAATGCGTGAGACTCACGCATAATGCGTGAGAGTTGGCAGGTATACAAATGTATGGCTTATGAATAGAACTTACAACCGGTTAGTACGGACGTATCCAGGAATTGTGGAAGGCGAGGAGGGATGGATGGGTTTTAGCTTTAAATTTCCCCTATTTTACACTTATATGGAAGGCCTGACTTTCTCTGAAGGGAGTGCTCATTTACATACCTCAACATTTGCAATGTGGAAAGCGATAGGCTGCCATTCCGGTTTTTCGGCGCCGAAAAAGAGTCAACACCACGGCCCCATCACCCAAGTCTTAAGTCTTCAATTTTCCTTTTACAAAGGCCCCACTCAAATAATTATTTTTAGTTTTTAAAATCAATTATTTATCTGTAAAATAGTCGTGTATTCACATATTCAACTAAAAGAAATCGGGCGGATCATGCTTCAAACACGAAGGCATGAAATCACAAACATAACACTGATTTTCCTTGATAACTATTATTTATTTTTATCCAATGATTATTTTAGCTTCAAATAAGTTTTCCGCCCGCCCACCATGCAATTTGAAAACAGGCAGGAAAAATGAGTATATTCTCTGGGTATTTCCCAGAGAATACCGCAAGCAATTACAGTATCACAATTCAGTTTTTATTAAAAAATTCAAAAATACTTTCATTTTCACAAGCGGCGAACAAATTATAATAACCAGCAATGACGTATTGAAAATTTATATACAAGGATAAATACTATACTGGTTTTCGAAATAAATCGGAAGACATTTTCATGTCACATTATCGGCGCTTTTTTGTACAAAAATGTCTTGTTCCTACAAAGATAAACTTAGATTTCAATAAAATGACCATACAAAATTATGAGATGTGGCCGTTTGCCATTTATTCATTATCTTATTACAATAATAATAGTAATTAGTGCAACATTGCGGAGAGCTCAGTTACCACAATTTTTGTTAACCTAATGAATATTGAAAGCGTTACCTAAATAAATTCTTAACATTTATACTAATTTGTTAAATATTGCAAATTCTCAAAAATAATGCATTTCTCATTTTACGCGAGTGCTGCAAAAGTGAAAACATATGGCACACACAAATAAAATACTGCTAAATAGCCTATCTGACAACCAAAAGTCCATGTATACTGGACAATATGACAGTATACAGTGTATTGGCTTTAGTAGAAAACAAACCAACGCATTTCTGATTTGCGTAAAAGAAACGAAAACAAAATATCGCCATAGTGGGACACATGTTGTATATTAAAATTAATCGTTTTTAAATACGAAAGTTAATTATATAATTAGTAACATAATGGTTTTAAATGCACATAACCAAGAAACAATATATGTAAAATTAACTAAGACGACACACAAACACATAAAAACAGGCTAATTAAACAAGTGAATCTCCTAAATATACGTGTTTTATGTTAGTGCGTTGTTCACAATATGCTCAGGTAACTTAACATAAGGCTTAAAATATTGTTGTGTGGCCCAAGCCAACCAACCAACACTTTCGAAAATCATGACCTCCTGAGACAACGCTGAATGAACGTGGAGATGCACGATGGGTACGTATGAACCCCCTCCCCGATTATATTAGGTCCATTACTTCCTTCATAACATACCTCGAAAGAACTTAACAGATATGTGGTAAATTCTGATATCTGGAGAATTACTCAAAATTTGACTGAAAATATTTTTTGTTTGCTAGTCACAGTCAAAACACAGAAGGTGTGTTCGAAGGCGGAAAGGACTTCCCCCACCCCACCCCCGATTCTAATTGGGGTACGGCCTTGTGACCTGATACATACAATTATTAAAGAAAAATGCACGAAATACATAAAGTGGATCCCATAAATTGTAATAATTGTATAAAGTTACGGAAAATAGGCAATGGATATTAAAAATCCAATTACAGAAAATGCCGAATATGCATCCTACTAAAATAAAAAAATCCAGTCTGGAAAAAAGAATTTTCAAAATGTACCTGAGCAACACAAATATTTATTATTAGGCACTATTTGGAGGTAATTAGGAAATAAAAGCGTCTTACACATAAAAAAGGAAAAATTATTAAAAGAAAAACAATACTGTATTTGGTAGAAAAATAAACCTATGAAACCAAGAATAAAGCAATTCCTATATTTAACAGTTACAAAAATAAAAACATTTTCGATAGATCAGCAAATTGGCAATAAAGGTTAATATGGATTGAACTCTCTGGTATATTTTGATCTGTATATAAACTTATTAATTTACTTAACTGGAATTAGGATGATTACATTTAAGTACAAAAGTCATAAAATCATTTGCTATTTCTGTGAATGTATCACAGTAGCAATGTGTGAAATCATATAAAAAATATCCATATTTATCATGATTACATTAAAGACTCATTATTTTCAAAATCTCAACAAATTCACCTTTAAAATTTGCCTAGGTCCGTGTGTATGTCACCCAGGCTATTCCCTCCATAAAAAAAAAATCGTTTTGCATGTGGCATGCACGTTGGGTATCCGATCGTTTTGGTCGCGCCTTTGTTTTGGTAGCGCCTGTTTTCTTTCATGAAACAGTCCTTCAAAATACTTTGTAAACTAATATTTTTTTATGTAATAACAATTATAATGATAAAAATATTATGTTTTCTTTTTTTGTTGATCAAAATAGGCTCAATTGATGGTAACCATTTTGATTTTCGTAGGCCTGTGTTTTACCACAGAAAAACCAAAGTAATTTAATTAAATTATTCCATAGTCGATCTATTGAGACTTTTTCAAAAATTACAAAATATCAGCCTATTATTATCAATTTAGTATTTTTAGTTTTAGTATGTTTTACACCACACTTTAGCTGAAAACAGGCCAAAATAAACGGTGCTACCAAAACGAAGACCCGACCAAAATGATCTGTATTCGCACGTTGCACATTAGCTCAACATTGGTTACTTACCTGATTTAGACTTTTCACAAAACAAAAGCAGATAAAGATTCATCAACTTTACTCCTTAGGGCTCACCCAAAAATCCAAATTCTCTTCTTAGTTTGCATTTTTTTTAGGTTAGAGGTAATAAAACAACATACATATGGTACATCAGTATTATATTTATCAGTTTTAATACCATTAGAATTAATTCTGTTTTAACGTTTTCGACAAAACAGAATTTTGAAAGGTATCACCATTTAAAAATCATCATTTTAGTAGCTGTGTCAAAGGTAAGGTTACTAAATATTTATGTTGGTGTTAAATTTATGGGTGACACTGGCAAAATTCATGTCAAAATAATTGTTTCCCATAGGATCTTGTGTCATTATGCCTGGAGATAATTGTTTCTCCAGTGAGTGTTCTGTAACTACCAATAGTCATATATAACACTTTGTCACACAAAGAATACTGTAACAAACTTGTATGCTGCGAATAATAATAATATGTAAAATTTATATAGCGCTTATTGCCAAGGCCTCTAAGCACTTCACAATTATTACACCTAGTCATTGGAACAAACACCTATGAAATACAATTCATTCCATAATGTTGCAGTTATATTCAGAACATATGACATTTGTACCTCCCAGGTGGAGAAAAGCAATGTGGATAAAGTGTTTTGCCTAAGAACACAAACAGTGACCAGTGTGAGCCCCGAACCACCGACATTGTGATTGGAAGTCCGGAACGCAACCATTGTGCCAACTGCTCCCACAGAACTGTGACATGCCTCTTCATAGTTCAAATAGTGTAAATAATGTTAGGCAACTTAACTTATATATTATTTAGAAAAATAATCGCTTATATAGCTTTCTCATATTAAATGGGTCAAAATTACAAAAAACAACCCAATTGCAGCAAAGTTGACAGTTGACCAGACGACTGTAACCAACCATTGCAGACCATAATGTGTTCAATGTGTTTAGGATTAAACCTCTTCAAGTGCCAGAGATTTCATAAACAAACCTCACCCTTAAATAAATATTTATCAGCTGTTGAAGGCTTAGTTTCAAGACAAACCATGTATCATTGGATTTAAAGTTTTTAGAGTATCTTTTAGTTCCGAACTAGCAGACAATTAAACGTGACAAGTTTTGTAGATACTTCATTGTAAAAAAACTTGTTTCACAATTTCAAGGGAATATCCAAAAAAATGTCAAATATTGCAACATAATGAGGAAAAAAATATACAGTGGTGCAATAATGTTGCGTTGTGTAAAGTGCTGTCATTGGTCTAAAAATATTTGGAATTTGATAAAACAAATTATTTTTTTTTCAATTATTTTTAAAATAAATTGTTAAGATTGTGGATCATTCCTTCTTTATACTTTCTTGTCATAACATTATAAACAGGTACGCATTTGTAAATATGCGTTACCCATTACATACTAACCTACCACACTTAATTTAGCGCTATTTGCTTTGAAACACAAAGTATAAACAAAATAGGCACCCCTCCCCTCCCCAACTTGGTTATGTAAACAACAATTAAAAACAATTAACAGTTTCAAGTTCACTGCTTGGCCTAGCAATCGCCAGCTGTATTACTAGACTAAAAGGGGAACTCTGGGATTAAAATTTCTATGGATACACCTATAGAACAATTAGTTGTGACCTTACTGACAAAATTTCACAACATTTCGGCAATGCTATAATGAATGAAAACACTTTTCAAAGTGGACATTAAATCAGAAAGTGGGTCTACTACTCGTATTACATAATGCTAAAAAATAGGAAAATTACGGATTTGAAAAGGGTTGTATTGGAAAACCGTATCAAATGTCACATTAAAAATTACGTGTTCTAATGTGAATTTGACTGATCTTTCCATTTATGTGAGTTATATTTCTAAAGTGATTTTGGTTTTCAAGCACAACCCTTTCAAAATTTCCAATTTTCTATTCTTTAACACTGTGTAATTTGAGTAGTAGACCCACTTTTGATTTGGGACTGACTTTTCAACATGTCTCTTGGCATTATGTAGTTGTCCAAATGTTGTGAAATTTTGTCAGTTAGGTCACAACTAATTGTTCTACAGATTTATCCATAGAAACTTTAATCCCGGAGTTGCCCTGAAATGGCAGTCTAGAAATACAATCACTTGATGTAACAATCAAATGATGGGCCAGTCATTTGATGATTACAGAAGTAGTGGTTACACTTATAATTGCTACGGAAGTCGTGGATACAGATTTAACGGTTACGGGAGAAGTGGTTACAGTTACAATTTCCGATCATTTTGATAGCTTATTATCTATTGCCGTAGAGGGCAGTAGACACAAAATCCCTTTCCATTAAAAACTTATCCACTCATTTATTTGATATAGAGCTCCTTCAACCCATATACAGTATTAAAGTAGCCGACTTCTTCCATCCATTAATTTGATATTTGAAGTCTTCTTAATTATCTTTGGTAGTTCCTTATCTGTTCATTCACTGATATTTAAGAATCACATATCCTCCTTAAAAACAAAGTAAATATTATTAACTACAGTTATTTAAAATTAATTTACAAATATAATGCACGAAAATCTAATTAGTCCATCTGCAATTCTTGCCCTTTACCAAATTTCCTTTCTTATTATAGATGATTATATTTTTCTTTAAATTCATTTTCATTTTGTTTGAAACTTTATTGTACGTAGGTGCAATAAATACAGTACAAAAGGTGACCAGGAATTAGCATAGCTACTCAAGCCATGGCCCCTCTGAACTAAAAAAAAAAAAAATAAGAAAAATAAAAAAATAATACAATAAATAAATAAATTTTAATTATGTTATAATTAGTATTAGTCTGTTTTTATTTTAATTGTTTTTTCATAATTATTATTATTTGTGGTCCATTTTACCGCAGTGCCACCAGGGTGCCATGAGAGTGAAAGGGAAATCACCAAAAAAATCTCCGGAAGTTAGTGGACTCACAATGCATTATGGTCTTCACTAAGTTTGCGCAGGGTGGTACATAAAAAAATGCTTACAGGGTAGGGGGGAGGAGGTGGTCCAGGATAGGTTTTATGTATGCATATTGTACGCAGGTTATCTAAAAGAATTGTTTATTGATTGAAAAAAAAACAATAACATTGTGTATGTACAGGGGTAAGGGGGTTGTCAAGCTGAAAGTACAAATAGCAACAAGGGTGTGAGGATGGTCAAAATTGGTAAAAAAAGGTATTATATTCCAGATCAAACATTTGAACTGTACTGACATGCTGGCACTTGTAGGATGTCACTTGTAGGATGTCACTTGTAGGATGTCACTTGTAGGATGTCACTTGTAGGATGTCACTTCTATGAAATAGTATTCTATTTCGCAAAGTAATATCACTTTTGTGACAACAAATTGCGATATAGGATACTATTTTGGAAAGTGACATCACTGACAATTGTGATAAGCTACAAGTCTGTGTTTTGCAGCCTGATGAAAATGATCAGCTGCTCTATCGCAGCCTGGTAGTGCACCTTCCCAGAACTTACAGGAAAGGTAAGCCATTCATCTTTAAAATGTTTGATCTCAAATATAAAACAAATATAAGTTGCTTAATTTTGAGTATCTGGTTAAAACTATGGGGAGATCCCCATAGTTTTAACCAGATACTCAAAATTTGAGACTGTAACCCTCAGTACCATTTTGGCGGCACCTCTGCATAAAGTATTAACCAGAAACTCTTTAAACCAGGTATAATTGTATAATATACACTATATGCATAAAAATCTTACCTGCACTATAATGCTTTGATGCTCTGTGGTCTGTAAATCCACCCCAAACATTTTCTCCCATGGTTCTGCTAAGGCTGAAACTACCGCCCTCAACGAAGCCTTTGTTTCTGTCCGTAAGTGCCAGTAGCTTTCTTCACCAGATCCCTGTTTGAAAAATAAAGTAAAGAAACTTAAAATTATCTACTTTTTTTCTGAACAACCAAAAAATGTGCATTATTTTTTCGTTTTATTGAACCAACTACAATTAATTAATTTTGGAATAGCTTTTAAGAATTTAATTCTGAATTTTGTTGTACTGTATCCTGTTAAATGTAACTAAGGATCTTGGAGTGAAAACAGATAAAAACTTGACAGGGAAAACCATGCTCATGCTCAGACGATAATGTTATCATTTTTTATGTCCGGTAGTAGTAGTAAATTGTGAAAATCCAGTGTGATTTGAATTTTGTCATTGATTTTTTTACTTCATTATACGATTCAAAACACTTTTTAAAATCAGTATTTTTGGATTAATGATCGACAGGAAAACAGGCATAAGTCTCTCTTAAATATTTCATATATAACTCATGATTTCAAGTCATGATACATGACACTGTGATGATGAAATATAGTAATATTTGGAAATAAAATAGTGATATCATAAATCAATTTCTACTTTCTTACCTCATTGAAGAAGCCTATACTAATATCAGTTTCACTGTCTTTGTATAAAACCTGAAATAAAAGAAAGTTTTAAGTTGGTATAGTGCACCTTACACACAGGATGTGACACAATACTGTATACGTTGTTATTTTCGCATACAGAATCGTTCGCGATTTCCCACTTTTTTGACGTTTTCGCACGCTGATATTTTTGTGGATGCCATTTTAGCGAAAAGTTGCAGTCTAGCCCTAGGCCTAATTAACTACAGTAGAATCACAATCTTTACTACTGAAGAGAGATCAAACCTCTAGCAGGTGGCCATTTCTGCTACTCTGCTACTAGGCCTAGTCTGGGCTAGACTAACTAAAAGGGCCCAAGTATGGTACACAATAGCACAGTTTGTGATACAATAGCTGTATTGTCCAGTACTAGGCTAGGCCTAGTAAATGTGAAACATGACATGTTTCTTTTTATTCCAGAATCACAAACCTTCCGCATTGTACTACATACAGTGCATCATCAACACACTGCCACACAATTCATCATTCGTCGATCTATATGTGGAAACTCCCTTCTGGCTTGACCTGTAAGGAGCCACTAACATTGTTTATAGTTTTACAGTAATTTAAAATTTGTCGACATTTTCGAGAGTTGAACTTTGCAGTAAGGTTCCCATTCGCGAAAATTAAACCCCTGCGAAAATAACAACATATACAGTACACAATCCGAATACTAAAATATTTATCTATCCAAAAAGAAGTTGGTTGCATTGACAGAGCTCAAAACAAACAGCATTGTTTATATAGTGCTTATTGCCATGGCGTCTAAGCGCTTCACAATTATTACCTCCAGTCATTGGGACAAACACCTATGGAATACAATTCATTCCACAATGTTGCAGCCGTAATCAGTGCATATGGTATTTGTACCTACTTATTACCCACTTATATTCCTGGGTGAAGAGAGGCAACGTGGATAAAGTGTCTTGCCTAGGAACACAAACAGCCGACCAGAATGAGCCTCGAACTACCGAATTCGTGATTGGAAGTCCGAAACGCAACCGTTGCGCCAACTGCTTCCAACATTGTTCAATTTTATTTCTGTATATCGTTACGGTCAATATTTAATTAAAATTGATCACACTGTTGAAAATCCACACACTGTTGAATATTAAAGAGATTATTGTTTTCGTTTTTTGGCAATATTGAAAAATATTGCCTCTGCAGGGTTTTTAGTAAATTCAGAATTTGAATTCAATCCCATGAGGTTTTTTTGTCTCATATTAGTTATATTTATAATTGAATTAGTACAGTAATAAATTTAATTACTAGAACATTAGATATTTATTAAAACTTACAATTCCAGATATATTGCTGATGAGTTCAAGTTGTTTGACTGTGAACTGTGTCATCTTTGGTGGAATGCTTGTTTTTGGATTTAGTGGCCAGAAGTAATTCTCATCTAGAAGGCATATTTCATTTGATGTCACAACTATACTAAATGTGGCCTCAACTGGTTGACGAACTATAAGAAAACAAAGTAGAAATAGTATAATAAAATTGTGAAAACATTTTGGAACAGTCTTTATGTCAAGGTTTAGTTTAAACAGAAATTTCATAAAATAAATATACAAAAACATCTTCCATTTAAACATTTTAAGGACATCTTTAACATTTTAGTTTTTAACTTTCATATAAAACCTCCTTGGTTTTAGACACCAATCATAAACTCCTCCAATAAAAATAAAAGTTTTAAACTGTAGTCCTACACTAGCACAACCAACTTTTTTGCACTTTTCAGAGGTGTTCATTCAAACAGGATACTTATAAAAACAGTATAGGATGGGTTGAAGGGGGTGCGTATATAATTATAAATATTGGGGCCTCAAGCACCCCCTCAACTTAAGAGGAAATGATGAACCATTTCAGAGGAAGAGTACTATAATTCCAGACAAAATGAACAACAATGTTTGTTCAAATGACATTTATTTTTGTTTATCAAAATCTGATTTTGGTTGAGCACTTCCCCTCTCCAATTCCTGAACACGTCCCTGGTCTTTAAATAAAATGATGCACAGATACTGAACACTACTGTATCTTAAATTCCAAGGTGAAATATGTTAGTGTATGATAATATTCTTGAAAAATCAAAAAAAAAAACTTTTTAATTTTAGAGGGGACGCTTGTTCAAATAGCACACTTATCTGAACAAGAGTAAAATTGATTCTATTAACTTTACATATTTGAGATAAACAACAGGTACTATTCCATTTACCTATAATAACATACACATTTACTCAACAAAAAAAAAATTAATTAAAATTAAATGTTCACCTTTTTTAATCGTTTTATATGTTTTTAAACTTCCTATAACATATGTTCTCAGTGTACTGTCTTCATCTATAGACTCATTAGCATCTGATGAATGTACAGCTTCCAGTAGATTTAATGTCGTCAAAGTGTCATCTCTGTTGATACCTGCAAAGCGCTTGGCCTTCGGACAGTTCTCCACAACATCTAAAAACAAATTATAAAGCACAAGACATGGTATTATGCAATAAAAAACATTTTAAAGATATCAATTTGTCTTAATTAATTTTAAATACTGGAATATAAACACAACAGTTTTAATCTTCATATTGTAGTCAACACACTACATTTATTTAGAAAAGACTTATGGCACCATAATAACAGACAAGTTTCGGTGGAACCATCACCATCATCAGTGAACAAATTTTATTTTAGCATAATATAAGGTGCATAATATACCTTAAAAGTTCTCCTAATTGTAAATCATTAACTAATGAGAGTTGTTTCACTGTGTTAGTAGGTAATAATGCATAGTATTCAGCCACTGGTATAAATAGAATGCTATCTATCTAAAATGTGTTCACTAATGATGTCTGTTAGTATGGGGCCATAAGGCCACCTTTTGTAAATAAATGTGTGGTGGCTACAATATGAAAATTCAAACAGTTGTGTTTCTATTCAAATCTATTATTTGTTTGCTGTCAAAACATTTGTTTGGAAATTTTCACAATTTTTTACTACCATTTTCAGTACTTGGTGAAAGTGTTAAAATGTGAAAGGTCAAGCTACAGTTGTCCTATAACATCATATGACACCACTACAATGAACATGTGATGTTCTCACAACAATAGAAAAAAATCCTATCAATAGCTACACACACACAGTGCAACATACCATTATAAGACACCCATTAACTTGACCTCTCAGAATTTTAAAATATTGATAACTGTTTTGTTTTTAAAGCAAGAACATCTGAATTAAAACATATGCGGACATATTAAAATATTATAAATTATGTTAAAATGTGAATAATATGATCTTTAAGTTTTAATGTATTAATCTAGGCTTATTTTGATCTAAACTGATACACAACTTAATTTATGCTAATTCATGAACTGGTCATCAAGAAAGCTACTGGGTTGTATGGCCGAGCAGTTAAGGCAGGGAACAGTGAACCATAGCAAAAACAAATGTTTAAATGGTTAAACATTTATATGGTGCAAAATACTAAAGTCTCTATGGGCTTCAAGTGAAAAAGAAAAAAAAGAATCAGAAAGAACTAAATAGGTAAGTTTTCAAACTATGTTTGAAAACAGAAACAGACGGTGAATGACGAATAGACAATGGTAAAGCGTTCCACAACTTAGGTGCAGCAACCTTGAAGGATCTTTCCCCACGACTTTAACTTCCAAGATGGGCAGAAAAGAAGTGTTTGGTTTGATGTTGACCTCAAAGTACGAGTGCACGTTGAGGAAAATGCACAAGTTCGATGCCTGCTCGCACCATGGTTCCAGTAGTGGAACAAGTCTTCTCGGATAAGGTCTTATGCACTTAAAAGAACCCAGTACATCTTTCGAGATGAGTAGGGGTCACCCCAGTGTACTGGTCCACACAATCCATGCTGTGGACAGCAGAATGCAGCGCCAGTTTTGGGCAGCAGGACATGACGTGACCCTTAGGGAAGGAAGGAGAATGTCGTTGAATGTGTGACCATCATGCCCACAGCGCCGGTGGCAAGTTACAGTATTGACTTTACCAGGCGTCTTACAAATGTCATGTTGTTGTTGTTGTTGATGATGACGATGATGATGATGTTGTTGTTGTTGTTGTTGTTGATGATGATGATGATGATGTTGTTGTTGTTGTTATTATTATTAATGTTCACTTTTGAGCAACTGAATAGCATAGAGAACATTATGTCGTTGCAACTGACAGGACTGGACATTACTGATTAACGGTCAGTAAATGATGTTTTAATTGCATGCACTCACCAAGTAGGCATTGTATAAACTGTTCACAGCGTACTTTATCTTTGATTTGAATCGTATAAATCGATACCTCGGTGTTGAACTCAAGCTGAATACACTGACTGCCAAGACCAACATGAAGATGACGAAGATCCTTTATTGGATGCTGAGATTTTTTGAACAGCCAATCAGAAGGATTTTCACTGAAAATTAACATTAAGTAAAACACAATAATAAAAATATAGAAAAATGTTTAAATTGATTGGATCTATTATGTATTTTCTTATAATAGTTTACAACAATATTGATAATGTATAATACTATTATTAAATTTATGGTCAAATGCTTCTCCACCTTGACTTCTACAGCTCTCTAGAAAGAAGGAGATGAATAAGAAGTTGGATTATGTTCTTCTTGAAATTGGGCACAATAAATTTTGAGTATTGCTATATATTTTCTTCATTTTCACATCAATGACAATGGTTATCTAACACATTCCATAAATGAAACACCATAACTTGGTTTGTAACATACATTCATTCCTAATAGTTGACCCAACATTTGGCACTAGAAAATTCACATCAAAAGCACTATAATTTGTACACATTTCTTACCTTTCCTTTTTAGTAATCTTCATAATAAATATTGTACTTGTTGACACAACCAAGAGGCCAGGAAATTCAATCAACTTGTTGTGTTGATATATTGGTCCCTGAAGAGCAATTAAAATAACTTCCTTCATTAATAAATCATTAAATATAGTTGTAGTTTTGAATTATAGTCCCTGTGAAAATAAAATTGACACCTCACAATAATACTAAATGAGCTCTTTATTATGGACCAATGGCAAAGGTGTTTAAAATAGAGTACAGTATAGTTAAGCTAAAGTATTGTATTGTACTAAGTTTTGGATACTATCCAAAAACTAACCGTTAGAAAACAGGACTTTTGTCTCAAAATCAAGAAACCAATGTAAATTTTTTTATATATTTGCAATTTTGAATTATAATCCTTGTGGAAATTTAATTATACCCCATAATAACCCTAAACAACCTCTTTACTATGAACTCATTGCAATGGCATGTTAAAAAGAGTTGATGGTTTAATAAAATCCCAAAAATGTCAAAGGAAGCATAAGCCGAAAAAATAAAAATTTATTTATAGATTATGAAACTACGTATCATTACTTTTAACATACAAATAAATCTGTTTCATACGATGTTTCCTTGCAAATATTGAACAATCAAAGTTTGAATGTTTAAAATGTAAATTTTGAGAAAACTGCATTTGAAAATTACTTATCAGTATACACTGAATATGCAGGATCATTTTAAATAGCATTTTTTGAACATTTGTTGATCATATATCTGATTTTTTTTAAAATTTAGTGTGAAGGTTGAATGATTAAACTGTATGTTAAAAAAAAAACAATTACGAGTTAAAAGAGTTGATAGTTTAATAAAATCCTCAAATGGAAGCATAATACCCTATTCAGACTACCATTGCAAATATCGCATTGCGATCGGTTGTGATGTAATCGGTGGTAATCCAATTTCCAATCACAACCAATCGCAAATTTCAAACGCATTCATACGCACATTTTACTTTGTAACAGTTCCTCACAGAATGTGTTGTCGTAATTCATTCGGCGATAGAGGGTGTCCTGACCTCA
>JAOTQE010100565.1:0-13940 GCA_025631205.1 Nesometra sesokonis
AAGTGTCTTGCCTAGGAACACAAACAGTCAACCAGAGTGAGTCTCGAACCACCGACCTCGTGATTGGAAGCCCGAAATGCCACCGCTGCGCCAACTGCTTTCAAATTAATTAAAACTGACATTGTAACAAAAAAGTGAATTATTTACCATTACTACTAACATCAACAGAGAGGTTAATCATATACTACCTAGTTACTAGATCTTTGTGGCACTAAGTAGATCTCCCTAACTTAACATGGTAGACCTACGTACCTAGTTAGAGAGTGTTATTTTTTTCAATGGGTAGTAGGCATCAACAAGATCAAATGAGGCAAGACACGGCAAAGCCACCAAGTTGTAGGAAAATTGAAAATTGAGTTATTGTTAAAGCCATATTAGACGTTTTGTAAGCTTCAAAATGAGAGGTCAACTGTCAAAATCGGACATGTATAACTGAAGTCATGGGACAAAATATACACAAATAATCTTTGTATTTGTTTATATTTCCTGTTGTTTATTGGCTCATTTCTAAATAACTTCCTGTGCGACAACTTCATGGGTTTGCCATGGCCCCAAATGGAATGATAAATTGCACAAAATTTAAAATATTGAAGACAACAAATGTTTATTATAAATTATGTGAAGTTTAAAGAATGGCATATCTCTTTAAAAATGTTTTATGACTTTTGAAATTTTAAATATAAATTTGTTGAGAATATGTTGAAAAATTCTTATGACGGTTTCAGTCAAACGTATCATTTAACGAAAATCTACAAGAAATTCTTTGAAGTAATAAAACCATTTGAATGAATACTATACTTGTTTTTGACACCACTTTCTTTTGCAAAAAGAAAATTGTTTTGGTAACTGCCTAATGAAGTAATTAATCTCAAGATCAAGTAAAATTAAAAACCTGAGGTAAAAAAAACCGATATCAAAAGACAGAAGTAAAAATATATCTGGGAAAAAGACAGACATAATAAATCTATAAAGTTAAAATGTTAAAGGCCGTTTTTATTGCAAGAAAAAATTAGCCGATAAATAACAGTGATAAACATTATCCTAAAAAAGAGCTGCAGAAATGGGTGGTTTAACCTATAGATAGCACAACAGTTATCCGATAATATTCCAATAATTGACATAAATGCGATAATTTTTTACCTTTGACCCGAGGTGAACCTTGACCTGCTTTTACGACAAATTCATTGAAAGTCAATGGCCCAGTCACAATTATGATCTACACTGGGTTTGTGCAGTTGCAGTTTTTAAATGGATTTCCATTGGACGATATTTTATCGGATAATCTGAAATTCCTGTGGAAACACAGCCTTAGTGAAAAAAAAAACAGTTCGAATTTTGATTATACCTAAAAAAATGGTATGTTGTTGAAGTACAGAATTATTGAAAATTTGGGTCAGGTGGTCAGATTTTTATTTGTTTTTTGAAGTAGGTGCCATGGACTGTATTTTGAATAACAGCACATAATTCTTTTTTTATTTGCTATATTTAAATTTTATGATAATTTTAAATATTTCTTATAATTTCTGAGTACTTTTAAGCATTTTTATCATTTTGTAGATAATTTTGGCATTTAGGCAAAAAATTGTAAAATGTCGAAGGTAAAAAAAAATCTACTTTGATATTCAAAATTTTGTGTTGCAGGAAACAAAGCTTTTTTAGGCATTGTTAGAAGACCTACAACTTTTCACGAACTTTAAGAATTTAGGAAATTAATATAAAAAAAAAACATGCCATCTACTTTAAAAATTTTGTACAAACAATTCCAAAGAAACATGATTGAGAAATATTTTCAGCAAGTCTTAACAATGAATACCCTTAAGGAAAGATTCTTGTGGTCGGCTAATATTTTGGAACAACAAAACCGATAATTAGCTTTTAAAGAGTAACAATACCTGCGAGACAAATGAAAATGTTACACATAATGAGCCAATGAAAGCCCTCTGGACACGGGAGGCTAACATTCTTTAATAAACTTTCTTTCAAGTTCACCATTGAATTCTGAATTGCTTATTACTGCGTTGAAGTTTTGGGACTGAATGCAATACCATTAAATATATGCATGGACACTTTTTTGACATGGGACAATTCTAGGCAGTACCTCAAGTGAAAACCTCTACTCCTTTCTGAAGAGTGTACTGTATTTACAGAAAAAAAAATCACATGAAAACTAATCAAAATATTAATATGTATTTAAAATATTTATACTATAATACCTCCATAATATACTACAACTCTTATTTATTGGTTGTTTTTGTGGGGCCAAAATAATGTACTAATTAATAGTAACACTTGAAGTAATGCACTGCCATAATTACTATTTATTTGTTAAAGACTTACATGTAATTGTTAAGTTTACACCAAATTATCAGGTTTCAAGAAGAAAAAAATGTGTTACAAAAATGTTATGTAAAATATAAATAAACCGGTTTTGGATGCTAAAATTATGAATGTATAAGACAAGATAAACGGACTCATCTAGCCATAATTCTTGATGTGAATGCTCAAGTAGGGCAAGATTAGAGGAATACCTGGATATAAACTTATTTTCGTGATTAAGAAATAAATCCAAATTAAGCTAAGCCAGTTGTAAGATGGGTTCATATCCAACATGTCTAGATCATACATCCAGATAAACAGCCTCATCGAGTACAACCATAATTGCTCTCGCCCCACTTCAGCCTCATTGAGTAAAGCCATAATTACCCTCGCCCCAACTGAAGTGGGGAGAAGGTATTGCAATGAACTGCGTCTGTCTGTCTGCATCACATATCTCAAAAACTATTGGGCCGATTTACTACAAATTTTCAAACAATATCAGAACCAACTGTATCTAGGTCCTCCTGAGGTTTGGTGCTGATCCGCCTTACCACATGAATTCTTGATTCTAATCTATATGATTTTGTGTCTACTGCCCTCTCGTAATGACAAAAAATATAATAGGCTAGATACTAAACAGGCCTGATAGTGCCAATGTCATTAAAATTCCAAACATATTGTACAGTAACCTTTCTTGATTTGAATCCAACTTATATACCATAAAAAATATCCCATTTCAGATATCAACAATAAATTAATATACCAATATCAACATCTATAATTATTCAATGATTAAGGATTCTAGGTTATTACATATAACTCTATGATTATAGATCATCAAGCCAATTAACTTAAACACAGATTAACACATAACAAATCCAATCTTAACAGGCTTATAAATGAAACTACGTCAATAAATCACCCTTTATGCAAACCAATCAGATAAGCTGGGAGGTGATGATTACTGTAGTAAGAGACTATACTCATCTCCTTTTACTATACTAATCTTTGCCTCCCAGCTTATCTGATTGATCTGCATAAAGATGTGTATTGGTAAATTGTGTTAATATATAGAGCCTGTCATGGCAAAACCACCAAGTAGTGCAGAATTTAAAATGGAGTCAATATTGAAGCCATCTTACACTTGTTGTGTGCTTTAAAACAAAATTTTTAAGTGAAATGCTGTGAAGCAAATCTTACAATGTTCATTAAAATGTTATTTATGCAAGTCCAGTGAAAAGATAATTAAATTATGGGATAAGATATACTTAGGCCTAAGCCTGCCTAGGATAGGCGCCATTTGGTTTTTTAGGGTGGGTTACAATTCTACACCGTTACTATACCAGGAATCCAGACACTGGCCGGTAATAGGCCTCATAGACCTTGTAGAAATTTATGAAGTTTACCAAAAGGTGATGCTATGTTAATTTTGACAAAGTTTTGCATTTGTCTAAATGAATAGAATACGGTAATTAGTTTGTAATCATTGCAGCAATTGACTTGGAGATGAGTTGACTGGAAGACATGTCGGTTTGGGACGAGTTGACTTGAGGACGAGTTGACATGGGGACAAGTAGACTGAGGATGAGTTGGTTTGGGGACAATGTGGATCGTAAATAATATTGCCCTCAAAATATTGTGGCCGACACATGGGCCGATTAAATGTAGTCATAGGAAACCTAGAAATATAGTAAAAACACTGAACAAACACTCAAGCATTGCGACATGTAGACATTCATACCCCAGTAGTACAAACTGGTTAGACTACAAACGTGGGGGGCGGGTTTGTAAGAGACGAGTTTCCGAGGGGGCGACAGAGAATGAGACAATTTACTAATATTTTTATAATTCAATCACATATGATGAAGGACAAAGATTGGTATAGTAAGAAATGACGTAATGAAGATATGAAGATATCAACTCAAAAATAATGCAATGTAGAGCTAATTGTGGCAGAATCAAGCCAAATGAGACACAAGTCGGAAAATTGAAAATTTAGGGTTTTTTATATATTATAAAACTAAACATTATTAACTATAACATGAAAAAAAAATCAATCAGTTTCATACGATGTTTCCTTGTGAAGTTATGAATAATCAAAGTTTGAACATTTAAAATGTCAGTTTTGAGAAAACTGCATATGAAAATTGTTTATGAGTATACATTGACTATTAAAGCAAGGTAATTTTTTCAACATATATCTGAAAATTGTTAAGGTAGTATGAAAGTTGAATGTATGAACTGTATATTTTTTAAATAAAATAAAATTTGAAAAAAATTGACTATTTTAAAATTTCTGCCTATTGTGGAAAACTAGTAATTGCGACTTGTGTTTAGTTTGGCCCTGCCACATTTGGTGATACAAAGAATAAAATAAGCACTCTATTTTTTTTATATAGATCTATGATTATATATCACCGAACAAATCAACTTAAACATAGATTAACACAATTTACCAATACATCATCTTTATGCAAATCAATCAAATAAGCTGGGAGACAAAGATTAAACGACGGAGGTCATTAGTAAAACAAATGCGAGAAATGATGATTGAATAGACGCTAATCATTATTGTGATGGTGATTCGAAATGGCTGCTGATAAATGGGGGCTAAGAGATGTCGCCGCAGGGCACGACGATGATGGTTATAAATGAGCCTGGCTGAGCCTATTTATATTCATGTTTTGTTGTTGTTGATGTGATGGAAATAACAAGCAGATAGATATGCGTTAAAATGAAGAGATAATATATTTTAAATGACGGGAGTAACATAGATCATGTAGAGAATGGTGAAGGGTAGATGACCCCCTTGATGAGGTAAAAACCAGGTGAAGGTTGTCTTGACAACATGGAGTGTGTTATAGCAAACCCACCAAGTTGTCGCAAAAATTGAAAATGGAGTTAGAATTGAAACTATATTACACTCAATTGTTGTAATATAGTTTCAATAAAGGGATTAATTATCAAAATTGGATCCATAACCAACGTTACAGAACAAATAAAAATTTTCTTTGTACAGTATTTGTTTATATTCCTGTTGTTTATTTTCTTATTTCTCAATAATTTTCTTGCGTCCACCATCTTGGTGGTTTTGCCATGCATTGCCACAAATGTACAGATAAATGGGTACAAATCAGATTCATTGTCGTTGTTTGTATTTGTTGTTTTTTTTTTGTGTTCTTCATTCATTCATTGTTATTTTTTGGTATTGACACTGTTATTAGAAAATCTTAATGATAAGCTAAAATTTTCTCCCTAATGGCAGGGAGAGCAAAGGTTCCCCAGATGGAGGATGTGGCCTCCACCCCTCCCCCAACACCCCCATGCTAACCCTCAATTTCATATACTTTTGGTCAGCCGGGCATGGTCAACACAAGAATTTTTTTTTATTGGCCTTATATGTCTGTCTAATCAGTGATTTGGTGCATCAGTCGTAGGCTTGCTAAAAGACAACTTAAATCAGGGTCACTTAAATTGCTTTATTATTTATGATGTAACATGGAGCAGAATCCTTTTCAGTGCAAATATTTACACACATTGAAAAAAAACTGTAGGTTCTGAAATATTTAAACTGTGCCACAACAAAATGGTTTCAATTAATAATTATGATATAATATAAAATAGAATTTTTTTTCACCGCAAATGTACTGTAATTCTTACAATAATGAAATTTACTCTGCTTGGAACAAGGGGAAGTGGGAATTATCCCCTTTACGTATAACGTTAGCAAAGTTTTAATTTCCTATACAAATTATTACTTCCACTATGCTAAGCCTTAAAGTTGTTTAATCCCCTAGTTCACATATATCTTGCTGTAGGCTAATACTCCTAGGTCCCAGGCAGGCTTGGAAGTCTAGGCCCACATGAAGAATTAATATCATTAATAACAAATGTGAGGTCTCACCAGAAAATGAATCGCATCATAGGCAAGATCCAATTGAGATAACCACCAACAGTGGCGTATTTAGGGGGTGCTGAGGTGCATAAGCACCCCCTTCAGATGCAAAAAACAGTAAAATTAGGAAAGAAATTTGAAAATCTGGACCTCGAGCACCCCCCTTAAGTGGAAATGAGCACCCCCCTTCAGAAGAGAAGGGCTAAAATCTGACGAAAAACACCTACAATCTAGAAAAAGCTTTTTGTTTTTGCTTGTTAGAATCTAACACAGGTTGAGCACCCCCATTCGCTAAATCCTGGATACGTCTGAAGTTGAATTTTTGAGAAATCTTGTTTTAATCAATTTTGAGTAATAATAATATGCGACATTTATTGAATGTGCAACATTTAGTCCACTCTGCGTCTTTGATAATTAAGTTCGAATTGGCGAAATATAAATTTTTAAATATTATTATATAGCACTTATTGCCAAGGCCTTTAAGCGTTTCACAATTATTACCCCAGTCATTGGAACAAATGCCTATGGAATACAATCCATTCCACAATTTTGCAGCTGTAATCAGTTCATATGGCATTTGTACCTCCCAGGTACCCATTTATACTCCTGGGTGGAGAGAGGCAATGTCCTTTGCCTAGGAACACTAAAAGCTGACCAGAGTGAGCCTCGAACCACCGACCTCGTGTTTGGAAGTCCGAAACGGCACCGCTGTGCCAACTGCTTCCACACCATGGTACATTAATTTCAATGTAAACTTTTTAGGTCAGATTTTGTACTGCAAAGTAATCTTCATGCACATTTTCTGTGATTTTTAGTCTTTTAATTGTATATTTTTCAATTGCATTATGGGCGATTTTCTCAGAACCCTGTTCATACATAAAAATTTCAAATGCTCATATCTTTGGATCTATGTATTCAATGAATGTTATTTAAGGTGTAGATTATAGCTTACATTTTGCCCTATGAGATGATACCAATGATTCAATTTTGGATTTTCCTACCATATTTAGTGGACGTTATGTTAGGAAAAAGAAAAAAAACCAACTACTAGATTTTTGTATTTGTGGTAGAGCCAAGCCAAGTACAAAGGAGGCAAAGTTCCAAAGCTAATTTTCAACAAAAGGCAGAAATTAAAAAAGAATTAATTTTTTTCAAATGTTATTATATTTCAAAAACCTACATTTTAAACATTCATTTTCATACTACATTAACGATTTTCAGATACTGTAAAACCCTTTATTTTTGCGGCCCTCTTCGCGATTTCACACATTTCGCAGCCTTTTATTTTCGCGATGGGACGTTTTAATAAATAACATTTTCGCGATTTTTACCCTTTATGTGGCACACAATGACTGTTATTTCGTTTATAAACTTATGTTTTGGTTGAAGACGATGACGTTAGTTTTGAAAATTGTCCATAATGGCAAAGTCTAGGCCCGATCCATCTACCTCTATAAATGATTTACCGATTTGCCTAGCGGATCTCGCGATCCTTTTGTGTTACCTACATCGAATCACTAGGCCCAACCAAAGTAGGCTAGGCAGGCTAGGCACCAGCCTAACCTAGACCGATTTCTCGCAACATTTTATTCAAAAAATATTCAAAGAAGGCAATTTAAAATGTCCTTCATTAGCCAATGTATAATAAAAATTTTCAAATGCAGTTTTCTCAAAACTTACACTATACTGTTCAAACTTTGATGGTTCATACCTTCGCAAGAAAACAACATATGAAACTGATTTTTATGTTAAAGATAATTAAACAAGTGTGTAGTTTCATAATTTATAAATAACTAAATTTTCAAAATTTCAACTTGCGCCTCTTTTGGCTCAGCTCTGCCACATTTTTATTTTGTCACATTCAACAGCAAGTTTTTCCCCACTTACAGGTTGAGAACTATGCCATGCTTTCTAAAGCCAACTGTCATTTAGTTCTTGTTTTGGTGGAGTAAAGCCGACATACTAAGGACTCCAACCAAACGTAGGAGTAAAATGAGGAAAGGTGGTTGTAGCGTTAGAGTGACAGAAAAGTTCCAACCCATAGATTATGAAGACTAGGTAGTATCAATGTCTGTTAGGTCATAGGAAGAACTTGGTGTGCGGCCAGGTTTAAACATGAGACTTCTAGATTGGAAGGCAAGCCTGTTAACCACCAGCTACAGCGCCATTGTTCTGCTCTTGTCAAAATATATCAAATGTGGCAGAACCAAGGCAAATGAGACATAAGTCGAAAAATAGAAATTGAGTTATTTATAGAATATGGAACTACACATTATTATCTTTAACATACAAAAAAAATCAGTTTCATAAGATGTTTCCTTGCGAAGTTATCAACAATCAGAGTTCGAACATCCAAAATGTAAGCTTTGAGAAAACTGCTTTTAAAAATTGCCTATCAGTATACATTAACTTAGCAGGGTCATTTTGATTTGCATTTTTTAAAACATTATTTGATCAAATATATGAAAAATGTTGAAAAAATGACAATTTTTTTTTTTTTTTTGGAAAAATATCTTTGTGAGTTGTTTTATTTGGCTCGACTCTGCCACAAACATCTTTCTGAAACTAAATCAAACATGTTGAGATGTGAAACATAGATGGGGCTATTGCTTTAAACTAAATAGAGATGTCATCCTTTTTTCTTTTCAGTTGATACTGTACATTAATATAGAAAAGTAAAAAGCTCTAAAAAAAAACCACCAAATTTTAAAAAGACCAGCCTCATGTAATATTTCGACATTGGTTATATCATTAATCAGTGGCCGATTAAAATGGGGGGGGGGGGGGCTTAACAGGCTTATTCCCCTAAAGTTGACCCACAACATTTTTTGGGTTTAACTTCAAATGCTCATATCTTTGAATCTACTTATCCAATGAATGTCATTTATTTTTTAAATTTTTGTGTCACATCCAACAGCGAGTTTACTCGCCACTTATAGGATGAGATCTATGAAATGCTTTCTAAACCAAGTCTCGTTATGAGGCTTGGGGAGTGGAGTTGTTAAGTCAGGGGAACCAACCTAGCGTTCAGCCAGGTTCGAACCCAGGACCTCGGGATTGGAAGGCAAGCATGTTAACCACCAAGCTATCCCTCCACTCCATGAGACCCATTTTGTGGTTTAAAGTGTAGATTAAAGCTATATAAGGTGTCACAACAAAATCAGTCGTGTTGTACAAAAAAAACAAAATTGTGAAATTATGACTTTCTGTCA
The DNA here is from genome assembly GCA_025631205.1 of Nesometra sesokonis. Taxonomy (NCBI): domain Eukaryota; kingdom Metazoa; phylum Echinodermata; class Crinoidea; order Comatulida; family Antedonidae; genus Nesometra; species Nesometra sesokonis. Next base: position 9,424 of record JAOTQE010100565.1, read on the forward strand.
TTTTTGTGAATACCTCAAAATGGCATGGCGTACAACACAAATCATTTCACATGTTCTATGAAGAAATACATATAACTCTATCTTGGATTTTCCTACCATGAGACTCATTTTGTGGTGAGACCTCACATATTTTATACAACACAAACAGATGTTGTTTTCAGGTGAAGCACATAAAATGAACAATATTTCAGATACTATATCTCTACAACCACATTGATTGTCTCATTAATGTTAAAGATTTTAAATAAATGAAGAGTTAACGCCTAATGATCATCGTTAATGAAATGAATGGATGAATTTTTAAACTGGCTTCAATTAACAAGGTGAAGGTCATTGCCGTGACATGTAGAATGAGGCGAGTCTTCTATCGTAATAAATATTAAAACTAAAGTTACAATTGGGGTTTCCAGGTTGAGTGCATCATTGGGGTTCAAATTTAACAGGCCACAGGCCATTACTTCATGGGTCTTCCGAATTGGCTTTATTGCCCATCATTAAGCTACTTTTGACTCAATGGCCCTTATTCTCAGTAATATATGATATAACTTATACAAAATGGTCCCAGGTGCCCTATTATACAAGTTGTGACTTTAAAAATAAGATAAAATTGCCTCCCCCCTATAATTAAAAATTCGAGGCTTGCATAAGTAGCCAAAAATGTTTGGTAAGAGTTTATATTACAATAATAATAAAATTAACTGTAATAATTATCACAACATTTTATGATAATATTAACAGGACAAATATGTGAGGTCTCACAACAAAATGAGTCGTATCATAGGTAAAATAAAAAAATTTGTTAAACTCATTTATGGCACATATTTCATTATAATACTTTTTAGGTTATTTTTCATGCATGTTTTAAATATTTTACCACTGTTTTATACTGTGCAATTCCAACTTTTCAAAAGTTGCAATAAATGGAATTTGAATTTTATTATGTTATTAATTTGTGAATTTGGTTACACAAACAGGATAAGATATTTCACTTTGCAAAAAGTGTTATTGTTGAAAAAGTTCCAATTGGAAAATAAAGTAAAAAAAATATAGAATAACCTTGGAATCACCAAATAAACCAACCAATCTTGTGATTTTGTTTCAGACCATCAGATGGCCTTCCTTTTGGGCAGAATTGTATTAATTTTTTCACCATCAAAAAGTGTATAAATAGAATTCACCAAACAAATTCTTGTTTGTGCAATAAAAATTGAAAAACATACATGGTAAACAAATTCCCACACATTTCTCACTTCCCCTTCAACAACATAAAGATCCTGCGACCAATCTCCAAGGCCGGCATTCATTTTGAATAATATCCCTTGGCAAGGGGATCAGAGAGCCTCTATAGTGCCTGGTTGAATGTTTCCATATTAGGGGCCTAAGATCAATTATCCTACGTAGCAAAATCATTGTATTTGCACCTGTGTTATACCACATCCACGTGAAACTTTGACGTTTTTCTTGTCAACGATATCAGGGTTGTTTTTTCAGATGGGTGATCGTCTTGTGGTGTCTTACTTTTCTTTCCTCGCCGATAGCCCAAGGCGAGCAAACACAACCTAAGCACTTAAACTGTTGGACTCATAGTGGTCATCTTGGAAATTACTGACAACAATTCAGAATTTGACTGTGTACATATTGGGATAGGTTTATGAGGACAATGACATGGCTCAACACAATAGTAACAATTGGCAAAAGAATGTATCAAAAGAGGAATACTTTCACGAACAGTACACCGAGATTAGTGGAATTGGCACAGACCTAATTTCAACTCATTTTAAATATTTACAAGTTTATCATCTACATATTGCCATTCTGCAAGTCTCTTGGTCCATCTATTGTCTTGGGTTCTTGTTAAAATACCTGCCTACCTCCATTTCATTTTTTGATCTTTACTATAATATCCATGACCTTTGATTTTTTTCTCTTATTTCAGTGTTTTTGACTTTGTCTTATAGCTAGACAAGTTAAGCATTCTTATTTATTTGAACTTAATATTATATAAAACTATTATGACTTTCAATTCCAGCCTCAGTTTTTTATTTTCTTAATATTTGGATAATTTCACCTTTATTGTTGTATCCATTTCATTTTTTGATCTTTACTATATCCATGACCTTTGATTTTTTTCTCTTATTTCAGTGTTTTTGACTTTGTCTCATAGCTAGACAAGTTAAGCATTCATAATTATTTGAACTTAATATTATATAAAACTATTGTGACTTCCAATTCCAGCCTCAATTTTTCTTCATTCTTAAAATTTTGATAATTTCAGCTTTATTGTTGTTATAATGTTTTATCATAAAAAGTGTATTTTAAGTTCAAGTAGGAAAAAAATCCGGTAATTAGGTCTGGGAGTTTACTTACCACCTCAGGCTAGGAAGTATAGTGTTTAATATAAGTGTCAACTTATGCTACCCTAAAGGGGTACAAATTAAAGAAAAGAAACTAAAATACCAAACCAAAGTTGACCTTAATATGGTTTCCTAATTTTACAAGAATGTAACAATTAGTACAATTACAGGTGTAAAAAACGACGTTATGAAAGTAGGGTGCAAATGGTGATGCTACAGGGAAAATGACAAATTGGAAAATAGGATCACTTTTCATAAATTTATTAGAACACCCGGAATATAGTAATAAATATTGGATATGTGGCCAGAGGGTTTCTGAAAGCTTGCGGTAGGTAGGAAATTTTTACATATAGATTAGTGGACCAAAAGGTCCACTAATCAACTTCAAGTAAGAAAGTATAATGCATACTTCAAGTAATGAGATACATGCCATCGTGACAGTATTTAATATTTCAACATAAATTATGTCATCATCAGGAATCATCATACGAATAAAAATTACATTACCTACTACAGTTATTGCATTTTGCATCTTATACTCCAAAATATGCGGTAATTGACAAGCTTGCCTTTAAATACTATAAGGTCATAGGTTCGAACATTGTTGCCCACTCACGCCATGACTTCAAAAGACTCATAATTTGGGTTATGCCTAGAGCTCCCAAGTCTCCAGGATTATCCTGGAGTCTCCAGGAATTTTGGATCATCTCTCGGACTCCCAGAATTATTAAATTTTCTCCCGGATTTTAGTTTTCTCCAGGAAGTTTCCAGGTTTTGAAAAATTTTCACAATTAAACCATATTTTTGGCCTAATTTTTTTCAAAATATTGATTGACAATAAGTGTGAAGTTTAGCAATGTTTTTTTTTAACAGTAATGACACCTTAACAGTGACAAAATCAGAAACTACCCTTTTATAATAAGCAATGTGTTTTTAACATGGATAATTTAACACATTTTATGAAGTATACACATTACAAATGGTGTATGGACGACCACAAGAAAATCTCCAGGAATTCTGTTTTTACAACTTGGGACCTCTGTATGCCTCTTACCACATTCACAATTTTTGGTACGATGGAGAACGATTGTTAAAAATTTGTGCTCGATCATAGTGATTCACACTCAAAAAGTTCAATTTTATGTTTCTTTAAGATGCTACTAGGATGCCGCCAAGATGCATGACGACATTAATGTGAAAGTTCAACAGCATTTCTATGAACTATTACAGCAGAGTTATATACCTGCCCCCTTTTTTGTGGGTCCACTGCGCGCGACACAAAAAACCCCGCCACTACTACCATCTGACCATTTTTGGGCTGTTTCTGCTCTAATTATCGCTCTTTTTTGGTGGCGGTTTTTACCATATTATGCTCATGTTGTGTCATGCGTGGCAAAAACTATTGGAATGACTGGTTATGAGTGAGAATTCTGCTAATGCGCGAGATAATAAATTTATGTGCGACACGTCAAAAATAGGCTCCAATGCGTGAGACTCACGGTATTACGATGTAATAAGATTTACGAAGATTTTAATTCGATGGTACTATGATTTTACACAAACGCAATTATAAGTTCAGTACAATTAAACGAAAGTAGCAAATCCTTCTTCGAATCTGAAGACTCATAGGCCTGGAGCTTAATTTCTGTTTCAGTAGCATGAAGCGGATGAGAGTATGATACTCCCATGGATGGGATGCTAGTCTATAACAGGTTACTTCCCAGCAATTTACTGATACCCACCGCACAGCTGGGTAGACTGAAGCAATGTAAGAAAAGTTAAGGAAGTTATCTTCCTGAATACTCGGTTGCATCTTCCTGAATACTCGGTTGGTCCACTTTCAAATATTGTAGTTGATTCCAATCGTGTTGAAAAACTTCTTGCAGGAATTGATCCACATAAGGCCTCCGGATGTGACAGGCTTAGTAACAAGGTCCTCAAATACTGTGCCAAACCTCTCTCTACTCCTCTTTCTTATATCTTCCAACTTTCTCTGAGCTCTGGTGTTTTCCCTTCTGAATGGAAGAGAGGTAATATCTGTCCTGTCTTCAAAGCGGGATCAAGAACATCAGTTGAGAATTATCGGCCTATCTCTCTGCTTCCTACTCTTTCTAAAATCTTCGAAAAAATTGTGTCCTCTCATATTTCTTCTCATATTACTCC
>JAOTQE010100576.1:0-13940 GCA_025631205.1 Nesometra sesokonis
TACAAGAAAATGCAAAAATACCTTTTATTAGAATTTTTTGAGGGTTACATAGGATATATGTCATATAAAGCCTGTACTAATAATGTCATTGATGATGATGACAGTGAAAAATGATGATGTTATGCCTTGTGAAATTCAATAAATTGAATTAGCGACCATGTTTTCATCTGGTGTCGTGGGTATGTTTATGTAAACGTAAAATATACAATACATACAACTTCAGAAGTAACAAATGGTTAGATGTATCTTTCGCAAGACTTATTAAAACAAAAGTTTTTATTACATCTTATGGTCCTAAATTATGGAATAAATTAAATACAGAAATCATAAATTGTAAAAAGTTCACTAAATTCAAAAAAGAATTTTAAGAAATTATTCATCTCATTATATGATGATAATTAGTAAGATAAATGTTATTAACTTTATCTTATGTATAGATACAGCATGTTCTTGTTTTTGATTTGTTATTGTCATAATATATTTTTTTATTTACATCTGAGATTTCATTCCAAACCTTTAGTGTATATTCATACTCTAATTTCTCACTATCTACACTTAGTTTTATTTAAATTAAGTTAAACCTGCCATAATGACTGATAACTGTGAATGGTTTTAGGCCCCCACCACGCAAACCGTACCGATCTGCTAGTGCACATAGCGGCTTACTCTGCTGAGTGGATCAAGGGAATTCCAACTTTTGGCCTTAATTAAATTATTTATTTCAATGTAAACTTAAATTAGACCAAATCAACTGTGGTCTACTAAATCTAAGACGAAAGCAGATGTGATTAATGCTTTAAACATGATCACACGTGGTCAGTTCAAGACGTATTTCACCCATTTTTTTGGGTAAAATTTTGCGATCGGTATGTGCTATGAGATACGCAGTTCACGATGTGTTTTGTTTTCATGCCCACGACAACAAGTTTTCGAGAGGTTTCAGGCCATCACTAATTCGGTGTGGGTAAACTAAATAAGGTAGAAGATGCTACAATCTTTTGGTGGTGACGGTGATACTTGCATGATGAAAGGATTTTCAAAATTTATAACAGCTGTAGATTTGGGGTGGGGGGTGTGCAGCCGGCGCAGGGCCCCCAGTTATTGGCAAAACGTAGTTGGCCCCTCTTGTACTGTATTCGGAGCGCCGTGTCTAAAATTGAGCCCAAATGCATAACCAGAACTAAATTAGGCCAAACAGGGTACCAGAATGCAAAAATGGGGAAATAACTTTTTTTATTTTTGCTTGTCAAATCCAAACCAGCAACCACGCCCACCCGGACCTGCAAAAGTGCACCGCCACTTTTTTTCGTTGGACCCTGGATTTGTATCTGCACAATGATTTTTTGAATTTTGTCAGTTATGATCATTCTATGCATTTTTTGTTTTTTGCAGAAGTGGATTAATTCATCATGGATCAGAACTTGTTTCCATGGACATGGTCCAGGTGAAGCAAACCAAAATGGTAATAATCCAGAAGTTAATGGTTGGCAGATTGTAAAGGCCATGTCTAGGTATATATGGCCCAAGGACGCTACCTCTATTAAGGCTAGGGTCGTCATTGCAGTTAGTCTGCTTATAAGTTCTAAGGTAAGAACATTATCAGGCCATTTCACCCTTAAAGGAAATTCCTGTTTTCGCAGAGACGTGTGAATTCCACTAACCATGTAGTGTCGTCTATGACGGGGGCAGAACAACATGTCCCACATTGTAATGCTGGTATGAGAATATTTGCCAATATGGATGGCTTCCTCTATGTTGATTTTGTTTAGTGTACATACTAGCCATCTAGTACCCATCTACAACAGGTGCAAAACAGCATTTCCCTCATTGTAATGCAGGTGTGAGAATATTTGCCAAGATGGATGGCTCCTTCTACATTTGCTTAGTGTATAGTCAAAGATCTTACAATGTAAAAATAGCATGCTGGCCGATCCAGTGGGTAATGCCATGGAATTGCGCCCGCTACAAAATAAGGAGTAACGAACGCGCAGATAGAAAATACTGCTATTGATTGTAAATGAAATTGATTTATCTATACAAAAATTCAGTATCACTCCTTTGGAAAATAAATCCAAATACAGTAATAATTATTTAAAATAAATAACGAGAATAAAACAATACATTTTATAGTGCTCCCTGCAAAATAAGGAGTAGATTTGAGCGTTAGATGGCGTTCTACACGTATTACAGAAATTCTATGCAAAAAATCGGCCAGCAGGCTATTTTTACATTGTAAGATCTTTGGTATAGTATGGTGTCACTGTTTTCCATTTTTTTTATAGTGCATCTAACATGCGAATACATGTGAAATTGATTAAATGAAATGCGTAAAAACAGTGCAAAACTACCTGTAAATGTGTGCCAATTTTCAAATCCTTTGCAGAATTTCTCTTACCATACCATGCTTTAATATGATTCCTTCCTTGCGTTTATAAAGGCAACAGCCTGTTAACCAACCCTTTGAAAAAATAACTGTTAACATGGTAGATAATGGTGACAAGGTAGACATAGGTAGTTAACAGGATTAACACTGTAATAACCACCATCCACCAACCTTGCTACCTATCTATAATATCCCATTATAACCAAGACCCTTAAATCTCTCAGTTAAACTCTCAACGGAGCCTACCAAGGATACGGTCAACAATACCCTACAACAGGAAAATACAGCCATTAATAGACCTTTAAAACTAAGCCATGACAATCAATTACTTACTGAGCTTGAGGTGTTAATAACATCAACAAATATGTCAGCTATTTACTAGGTAGTTCTCCGTTGTTCTAGGTAGATCTTCCTAGTAATTTAACATGGTAGACCCACCTTGTTTGAGGGTGTTATTTTTTTCAAAGGGAACCCTGCTGTTAATTGTGTAGTATGAGTGCAAGCCCTTAAAATTATGAAAAACTATGTTGGCAGAGGTCCCAAGTTGTAAAATGAGAATTCCTGGAGATTTACCAGTGTTCGTTCTACTACTGTTTGTAACTTCTTTTGTTTTATGTGTGTACAAACACCCTTATTTAAAAGCTCAATACCTTGTCTGGTAATGACACGATAGTGTCTAAAATGTATTGTCACTGCTAATATGTGCTATTATTGTTATTAAAAATATTACTGGAACTTCATAATTGCTTAGTTTCAACTAATATGTTGAAAATAAATAGGCCAATTTATTCTCTGATTGTGAAACTTTTACAAAACCTGAAGAATTTCCTGGAGAAAACTAAATTCTGGGAGAAAATCTGATAATTCCAGGAGTCTGGAAGATGATCCAAAATTCCTGGAGACTCAAGGAAAATCCTGGACTTGGGAGCTCTGTGTTGGCAATAAAATTACTGGTTCTGTGTTATAAATAGTTTAGTTTGAATTAATTTATTCCATTTAGATGGCAAGTGTTTCTGTTCCGTTCATGTTCAAGTATGCAGTTGACACTCTAAATACTGGACAGGCTGTGGGGGCAGCTGCGGCTATTAGTGGAACAGCCCTAACCGTTGCAACAACATTACTTGTAGGATGTAAGTGTGCAAACAAATTTTAATAAACATCAGTAGTACGTCTTAAAAATATAAGTGCATTATAGTCTTCTTATACTTAATCGACCTCCGCATTTTCATACTCATAATTAGCCCTAGAAAAACCTTCATACTGGCCAAGTCCGATCTACACAAAATATTTAAAATGAAAGTTGCCATCTTCAAAATTTTCCTGTTTCTGATTTTTTTGCAAAATATTGTCTAGATAATTGTAAGAAATATGTAATTTAATCTGAAAAATTGTAAAAAAATTGCTTTGAGGTAACCTATAAATAGAGTACTGTATAGGAATGCAAAAATATGAAATTGTAGAAAATATAGTTTACAAAAATTCTTTCCTACCAACCAAAATTTTCAACAGTGTTGTTCTTGCCAACAAAGATAGATTTTTCATGGTCTTATTGTGGCTATTGTTTATTAGCTAATCCTTCCACTCTATTTCTTTTTTAAGTCCCCAACTAAATACATCTTCACTATCACAAGTAAATTACAATTTATCTATATCATCTGTAGTGCTATATCAAAATACTAAGGTTTAAAAAAATGATTGCCCAAGCCCAGATTTTTAAAAAAATTTTTGATCAGTCTGTATGCACCTGTTATTGTACTTTTAATGACTCAAACTTTTATTTCCAATACCTGTACTTCGGATAACCTTAAATATTTTTTACAATTTTCTGAATTATCTTATATATCTAAGCCAAAAAAGTTGGAAAACATAAAATGTAAAAAACAAAATGCAAAATGTTCGGTTGGGTAAGATTAGGCAATAAAATGTAATGTTTTTTAGGCCTATTCACTATGAATTTTCAATTCAACAAGGCCAAAATGGCACTGTTTTTTCCACTCCTGTGAGAATGAAAGTAGAATGTTGCCTAGAAGGAAATGTTCAAGCTTGGTGGATAACATGCTGGCCTTCCATCTCTGAGATCCTGATTCTAAGCTGCACAATAGGTCCGCTACATGACAAACAGCACACTCCTCAAGCCTCATAATGAGACTTGTTTTAAAAAGCATGACATAGTTCTTATCCTGTAAGTGGTGAGAAAACTTGCTGTTTGATGTGATACATAATAAGAATATAATGTTTATCCTCAAAGATGGCAGGTGTTGTAGCTTGATGGTTAACACGGTTTCTTTCAAATCCCGAGATCTCGGATTTAAACCTGGCTGCACATGAGGTCTTTTCTATGAACTAACAAACAGTGCCACTCCCTAAACCTCATAATGAGATTTGGTTTAGACAGCATGATATAGTTCTCATCCTGTAAATGTTGAAAAAACTTACTGTTGGATATTGCACACGAAATAAAAAAACTATTTTTTCACAATTTTTAGATGGTGCTGCAAGAGCAGGTGCTTCCCTTTTCAATGAACTTAGGAATGCAATATTTGCCAAGGTGGCGCAGAATTCAATACGACGGGTTGCAAGAAATGTATTCCTTCACCTACATTCCCTAGATCTAAGTTTCCACTTGGGACGTCAAACAGGAGCCCTCTCTAAGGCTATTGACAGGGGCAGTAGGTAAGCTACAAAACTGTTATTGTATTTCTTTCATCCCTAGTGCTATAAGATATTGTACTGAACATTTTCATACATAGAATGTTTACTCTGCCTTACCTTCTGCAACGAAGTTGGCGAGGCCACAGTATATTTTAGTCGTTTTGGTAGATATTTTTTATGTGTGTGTCCGGGGCGGATCCAGAATCTGGAAAAAAGGTGGGGGCGCCCTTTTCAAGTTCCGGGTGGCCGTGGTTGCCGGTTTGATTTTGACAAGCAAAAAAAAAAAAAATGTATTTATAAATGATAATGTAGTTCACATCCTGAAAATGGTGAGAAGTCCTGCTTTTTGAAGTGATACAAGATAAAACAAAAATAGCAAAAATGTGAGGTCTTATCACAAAATGAGTCTAATGGTAGAAAAATCCAAGTTATTAAGTTACATTACCTTCTCATAGAACTTAATGTAAGCTCTTTTCTACACATTAAATGACATTCACCAGATAAGTAGATCCAAAGATATGTGTATTTGAAGTTTTTATGTATGGAAACAATTTTTTAAAAACCACTCAAAAAAAATATACAAATAAGCAATTAAAAGACTATAAATTTCCAGAAATCTGTATGAGGGGACACTTTGCTACATGAAAACTGACCTAAAAAGTATATTGTAAGGAAATATAAGTACCATAGTGCTCATAATTGGTTAAAACTAAATTTCTACAAATATTGACTTCAGACCTATTTGGTGATTACCTGAGTGTGATCTTGCCTACAGAGCGATTTATTTTGTGGCGAGACATCACAAATGTTAATTTTATGATGTTTGTTTCTTGAATAAAACACTACTAAATCTAAAATTGTTGTAAATATTAAATTAATTCCTTAAAATATAATGGACAATTTTTGTTTTTCTTTGGTTGCATTTGTACAAAGGAATTTTTATTCATATAGCAATTCATGTTGTTTTTTGTTTGTTTTCAGAGGCATCAACTTTATACTAAGTGCCCTGGTATTCAACATTGTTCCTACATGTTTTGAAGTTAGCTTAGTTGCAGGTATTTTGGTGAGTTAATAAATTTATAACATTAAATTCAATTCAATTCATTACTGTAAATGTCATAATTTATGTGTGTGTTATTCGCATGTTGTTATTTTTTGCGGATTAAAATTTTTTCTACACAAAATTTCACAAATAAAAATTAAATTAAATTTGTATATGTGAAGCGCAAAAATTAATGTATCACAAAAATTACCACTTCACAGTATGCAACTTTTATTATGAGCTTATATTCAATATCCAATAGTTAATGTTGCAGGTATTTTGGAGAATTAAGAAATTTATTTATTACTAATATTCGGCATTTAAGTGTATACTGTATTCAATATCTTATAGTTTAGTTGCATGTATTTTGGAAAATTAATCAATTTATTTACTACCATTTCACAAGATTTATTATCAGTTTAAATTAAAAAGCAAAAACAATAGTTGCAGGTATTTTGGTGAGCAGTTATGTAATTATGCTGGCGGAGGTAAGCAGGGCCACCCAGCCTGCTAATTTTCCACCATTCTAAAGTTTATTTCCTGATAGTCTAATTCAAACTGCCACGTAATTAAAAAAAAACATGACAACACTGCTTTTAATCCATTTTTCAAGCCACCCTTAATTATTTTTTGCTGACCCTTGGGATTTTTCTAACTATATCCCTAACTCGCTGGATGTCACAGTTTTCATTGTGTGATTGTATCAAGTTTCAAGCAAAAAGAAATTAAAGCTAAAATATGTGTGTGATATTTTATAAAATAGTAAACAATAACATGTTATTTTATATTGTTACAGTAAGTTTTTTTTCCAGTAGATGAGTCCTACAGTAGATCCACAATTTTCTCAGCTTCTTGTGTACTGTACAGTATGTCTAGTTTTATGGTGTTTATGTTTTCCTCTCAAGTTCTGGTTTTTGGCTGACCCATCACAAGATCTGTTTTTAATCTCTCTGGGTTTCTTCTTCCTTTCCCTTTTCTGAATATATATTCGAATATTTGAAGTATATTTGCTGAATTTAACGGAGTGCATAAAATTGCGGTGTGACAAATGAGTCGTTTTGTATTCCAGGTCATTTTAAGATATCCACAAAAATAGACAGAAAGTCATAATTTTATTCAACTGAAATTTCTGTTGTTTTGATAAGTTTATTAATTAAATTTTATAATTAATAACATTCTGTTTTTGTTAATTTACAATAAATATGTTTTTGAGCTACATTTTGTAAAGGTTATTTTTCAACATCAATGGAAAAACATGCAGTAAGTTAACAGTGGTTCATCTTTAAATTCAATTTTCTCCCTAATGTTTTTTTTTTATACATGAATATTGAAAAATTATTTTTCTCTGGTTATACTCAACCTATAAACTTATTTAAAAAACAAAATTAAAGCTTTTATCTTCAATCAGAATAATAACAATAACTCAATAATTCTAAGTTTAACTTTTGGACAAACCAATCAAATTTATTGACCTGACTGACAGTTTCGGACACCTTATCCGTTGTCCTCCTTCAGAGTGACGGCTCTGTTGTTAAGCAATCTGATCACCTGTAGGTGGCAGTCGTCTAACCACCGGGTCGTACACAAAGACGTCAGTCAGTCAGAAGAAGGACACCGGACAAGGTGTCCGAAACTGTCAGACAGGTCAGTAAATTCGATTGGTTTGTCCAAAAGTTAAACTTGTTAAACTTAAAATTATCGTATCTTCAAACCAGATGAACATTTTCAGTTATAACAATAACCCATTTGGTTTTTTTTTGTACAAACACAACTCATTTTATGATTACACATCACAAATGTTTCTTTGATTGTTTTAGTATTGGAGATGTGGACCACAGTTTGCATTAGTAACGTTGTCAACTATCGCTGCCTATGCTGCATTTACACTTAGTATCACATCATGGAGGACAAAGTTCAGAGTTCAAATGAACAAAGCTGATAATGAGGCTGGAAATCTAGCAATCGATTCACTCATCAATTATGAGACTGTTAAATATTTCAACAATGAATCGCATGAAGCAAACATGTATGATAAGTCACTGGCTAAGTTTGAGAAAGCATCGCTTAAGACGTCAACTAGCCTGGCACTGCTTAACTTTGGACAGAATGTAGTGTTCAGTTCGTCATTGGCACTCATAATGGTAATGGCTTGTAAAGGCATTGTTGCAGGTAGGTTTTTTGCATAGATATATTATTTATGGCTTGATGGTGAACTCCCACAGAATACAGAGCCCAAAGTGCAGTTCCATGTATGTGCAGTTCCATGTATGCGCCTACTATTTCTGAATTCAACGAATCAAATCGTGTTACGTTCTAATGCTGTTGCTACGTCAAAATTGCGCCCCAACCTTTCATAAAAGTTTCAAATTTGTCAATAAAAAAAGTAAAATTAATCCAAATATAAAAACATTGTCAACATTAAATATATGCGACACATGTAAATAATTTGTATGATAAAAGAATGTCAAAAACACAATAATTGTAAAACAGTTATTATTATTTAACTTAAGTGTTTGTGACGAAGGCTGAGGAAATAAAAATAGTAGGCACCTACATAAGTCTGCAATTCTACAGTGTTAAGTTCATCATCTAGCCGTAAATAATAAATCTATGGGTTTTTTGTCACATAAAGCGAGATTGTTTTTTATACATTCTTCGGGAAACCCGTCCGATACAGAAAATTAAAAATTAAATTAATTAAATTAATTAATTAATTTATTAAATTAATTAATTAATTAATTAAAAATTCATTTTTGGCCTCTTAAGCAGGGCATTCACTGCGTTGTGCGACAGTCTGTGGTTTCCAGACGCGAAGACTTGTACTCTTTTTTTTTTTTAGTGATTTTCCTGTTAAATAACCAAAAAACCGTTGGCTGATGAGTCAAAGACCATCCTCGCGTGGAAACCACACACACAGAGAGCAATGGTTTAGTTGTGCGACCGTCGCACGACGCATTGAGTGCCTGGCTTCAGTGAATCCTCAGAAAATGTAAATATAGTGTTTAATAATCATTATTTTTAATGTTGTTTTTTCAAATAAAAATAAATCTTAATTTTTGTTTGATCTTCTGCTTTGTAGATATGAATTACTAATTGAAAAATAAAATTTCATTTTTATTCCACACCTTTCAGCTGATTTTCACAAAAACATTCATGAAACAACTAGGTCAAATTATAAAGAAGTCAATACTGTACCTTACTTTTTTGTAGGCATCAAATAATTCCATCTGGTTTAGAGTGATTGTAGTAATTTCCTTTGTTAAACCAAAATAAATTTTTAAAAATGTATCAGAGGTTTCAGCCCATACTCTTCAAGCCTTCATCATACGATGACTTGTAAGTTAGTGGACGACTGGTGATCTTGTCTGATGTCCTCTATGACCAGGAGTTTCAGGGCAAAGGAACTTTTTATAAATATTTGACAGTTTACAGCCTCTGACATAATTTGTTGGCTTCCTCATTAAATATATTTAATGCTTTTTTCAGGACACATGACTGTAGGTGACTTAGTAATGGTTAATGGTTTGTTGTTCCAGCTTTCACTGCCTCTCAACTTCCTCGGTACAGTATACAGAGAAATACGCCAATCACTGATTGATATGAAGACAATGTTTAATATTCTCAATTTAGAATCAAGTGTAAAGGTATGCTTTATAAAAATCTATTGTAAAATACAGGCAACTCTATAAATTTTATTACCCTTCCAATTGTCAGTTTGTTTGATTTACGAACAGTTTCAGGGCTCAAATATAAACCAAGGCACCAAGGCCATTTGCCTCAGTTGAACTCTCAGTTGGCCTTAGTGCCTTAGAAAATTGACCATCTTGAAGGCGCTACTATGGCCTTGGTGTTCCTTATTCTCAGTAATATGTGAAGATATGATTTGTACAGAATGTCCTCTGGAGCAGTGACAGCGCTAGGAGAGGCCCTAGTCGTAGACAATTTTTTTGATTCTTCGTGGGAAAATTAGCCCTTGGGTGTTTCGTCAAGGTATAGTTTTGCTTAAATTGTCTAAAAACATGCAAAACATGGCAATTACCTTTTTTTCTAAATTGTCAAATTGAAAACCGGAAACATGCCCACCCCAACCTTGCCCACCCTGTCTGGGGCTTTGCCCTGCTGTTGGGAAAATTCTGGAGCTAGTTGTGCCCTTCAAAATCAGTACAAAAATGCCCCTGTTCCTACAAAGCCCAAATTTGAGGCCTGCTTTAGTTAGGAGAGGGTCAAGTATACTCATATTTACATTGTTTTCATGATACTGAAAAGTTGAGGACTCAACTAGCTACAGGTTTCTTCTTATAACTTCATTCTTTTCAAATCTTTTAGGAAAAGCTAGTTGCTCCAGCACTGGCAGTGAGCCCTCAGGAAGCATCAATAACATTTGAAGATGTATGCTTTGAGTATGTTGATGGTCAACCTATATTCAAGGGCATATCATTCCATGTGCCTTCAGGAAAGAAGGTTGCTATAGTAGGAGGCAGTGGCTCAGGGTAAGGTATTCTCTATATATGTTGTTGATTACTGGATGCAGTTGGCGCAGTGGTCGTGGTTCAGATTTCCAACCACAGGGTAGTGAGTTCAAAGCTCCTGCTGGTCAGTTGTTTGGGTTCTTGAGTAAGACCAAATATACCAGGGACACAATGTGAAGTGGGTCCGACTTTAAGCTTCTTTTTTTGTTATGCAAACACTTTAACAACATGAATTCTGTATAATTCTGTAGTTTTCTTGTCGATGTGAATGGGGTTTTTCCCTGGTATTCCTAGTGTGAATGGTAACTGTACAGTAATGTTTCTCCAGAGTGCAAAGGTCCCAAGTTGTCAAAACAGAATTCCTGGAGATTTACTCGTGGTCATCCTACCACTGTTTTTGATGTCTGTCTTTTCTACAGTGTGTGTACAAATACCCTTATTTATAATGATATGTTACCCTTATTTATAAGTTATGAAATGATAGTTTCTAACATGTATTGGAATGGTAAAAATGTGCTATTACTGTCTCCCAAAACATTATTGAATTTCATAGTTGCTTTCTTTCAACCAATATTTTTAAATAAATAGGCCAATTGTGCTTTGATTTTGAACCTTTTACAAAACCTGGAGAATATCCTGGAGAAAACTAAATTCCGGTAGAAAATCTGTTAATTCCGGGATCCCGGGAGATTATCCAAAATTCGTGGAGACTCTAGGACAATCCTGGAGACTTGGGAGCTCTGAGAGTGAGTGTCAACCAGTCATCAGTGTGAAAGTCTACTTGATATTAAACTATAGTAACAAATTATGTATTCCTTTTGTTGCAGGAAATCTACTGTAGTTCGTCTGTTGTACAGGTTTTTTGACCCAAAGTCTGGGAACATTTTAGTGAATGGTCAAAACATCAAAGATGTAACGTTAGATAGCTTACGGTCCAACATAGGAGTTGTACCTCAGGCAAGTCACTTCAAAATATTTTTGTTTTATTCAGTTAAATTTCAGTAGAAAAGCGAGGTCAAATATATATCTTTTTATCATGTAGATTTTATAATTATAGTTTTCAAAGTCTCAGTTCAAGGGCGATTTTAGGTAAGGAATACTGCCCCTTTCAATCATAAGGGTATGGGAGCTCGTTCTAATTTTGGAAAGAAAAGCTCTTAATTTGCGGGGATATAGTAAACAGTAGTTTTCACAAGAGAAATCTGTTTTAAATGTACAATACTTTTTAAGTTTGGTTTAGTTTTTACAAATAGCGCTTAGCCATTGCTTGTTGTAGATATCTCTCATTGTATCATCACACAATTTATGTGGAAACTTATACAAATTTGGTTTATTCCAAACGTCCGATAGGTTACAAAGATTTAAAATATCGTGTATCCCAGAGGACCAGGTATATAAGGTAGGAGAGTTTGTGTGAAGGTGTCCGTTGTCTAACAGAGCATCAATGGCTAATGATCTTTAACCAAGCCAACACTTCTCATTTAAGGAACCCTAGTATTTAATACTGTGATGGAGCGTATAAATAAGTAGTTAGCCCACCACGGACGGCATTGTTAGTGGTTTTTCTAATTACACCAAGAATGAGTTTACATACTTTGACATTCCCCAATAAAGTTTTCACATATATCATGGAAGTTACCTTCCTTAATTCTATGTTTTGTATTTAAATTCATATGGGAAAAAGTATAATTTCTGTTTATCTAAATAAAAACTGGACAAACACAAAATTGTTTACTATTGACAAAATGTCACTGTAGCTTGGTGGGTAACATGCTTGCCTACCAATAGCGAGGTCCTGGGTTCAATCCTGACCAAGTGCCAAGATTATTCTCACAACAAACAACGCCACTGCCCAATCCACATAATGAGTCTGAGCATAATATATAATTAAACATGCTTAAATCGACTGCCTAAAACCAGGCACTCACTTCGTCGTGCGACGGTCGCACGACTAAACCATCGCTCCCACGACCAAACCGTCGCTCCCTATATGTGTGGTTGCCAGACACGTGACAGTCTTCTACTCGTCGGCCGATGGTTCTTTTAGTGATTCTACAGGAAAATCACTAGTAGAAGACTGTCATCGCGTCTGGCAACCACACATACAGGGAGCGATGGTTTAGTTGTACGACCTTTGTACCACCATGGCACAATGCAGTGAGTGCAGGGCTTAAGTCAAATTATTTCTAAGTCAAACTTTTTTCATACCAGTTTAATGTGTTTTCAATTAATTAACAATCTCTAAGTCAATCAAGTTTTCATTTTTACTCTAATTCCAGTTTTTTGGGACTTTAATAAAGTCCTGTGCAGCATGAAATTTTTTTTTCCAGAGGCTCGTTTTTGGGAGAGTTCACCCTCTATACTGTTGCTGCTCAGTAATTCATTTTTTCTTTTTCTTTATTCAATAGGATTCAGTACTTTTTCATAATTCAATATTTTATAATATCAATTACGGCAATATGGAGGCTACTGCCGAGGAAGTTTACGCAGCTGCCAAGATGGCCAACATCCATGACAGTATCCTAAAAATGCCGAATGGTTATGATACGCAGGTTGGGGAACGTGGACTCAAACTCTCAGGCAAGTGTCGAAAGACCTTTGTTTTGTACATTAAGGATTTTTCCGCAACGATCCTGTGAATTCAGTTGTACTGGGTCTGGACAAACAATATCAATATTAATATATATCTTTATTTATCCTACATGGGGCAATTAAAGATTTAGGTCAGGATTACAACTGTACATACTAAACATTTCATATAGATAAAATAGTTAATAAAAAGTTAGTAAAAAGTACTATACATATAAAATACAATAAAACATACTTATTAAACCAGTACATGTAGGGCCTACATATAAATAATTAAAACCATAAAATGTATATAGCATAACAAACATGATGAAATAACAATTTATAGTTTATGTTCGTCATTTAAGAGTTGGAAGGCAACAGATACAAAAATTTCTTTTCTATTAGTAAACTGCATTCAAGAATTGACAAAACATCCATTCATAGAAGTATTGGTGAAGAATGTTTATCCAATGTTGACAATAGGATACTCCATACCAGACTAGTGATTTTCCTGTAGAATTACTAAACATATGATACTTATCATATCTACAGTCAATATTATTAACTAAATCTCCGATGCCTCCAAAAAGAAAGCAAAAATCTGATGAAGCTGAGCCCCAGGCTAAGCCAAAATCAATGGTAAGCGAACCCGCAGCTGAAACGGAAACGACGCATGATGATACGTCACAAGATCATTGGCGAATGGTTATGATACGCAGGTTGGGGTTATGTGTATAAATAAATATAACGATGAATAAACGGCTCGATAGCAAGATCGACACAGTCTTACAAAACCAATCGTCTATGATGACACGCCTCCAAC
>JAOTQE010100587.1:0-13938 GCA_025631205.1 Nesometra sesokonis
CGGGGGGCGGCGGAATGTTTTTGAATGGGGGGGGGGGGGCGAAGTTAAATTTTTAAAATTTGCTCGTCTACCCCAGCCCGCTTAGAATTTGATGAGCAAAAAAAAAAAAAACAAAACAAAACAAAACAAAAAAAAACAAAAACAAAAACAAAAAGAACGTTGTTGCCTCTAATTTCGTGCCTTCCTGGTTCCTGACGGTGGTTTTCGCGCCAACAATATTCATATTTTACCATAGTTTTGGGGTTGTGAAATGTGAATTTTGTAGTTGGAATGCCATTTCAGGGAGAACATCCCCCTGAGTTGTCACGGAGGGGGGGGGGGGGCGTCCCCCATCCCCCCTCTTCCGCCGTCCATGAGTTTAACAGTTAGATAAAACTAATTTTAAAGATTCTGAAACGCATATCAAGGTAAAATTTGGTGCAAAATCTATGAGGTTTGTTTGTATTCTACCGCTTGACTTTGGAATACCTTTTACCTGAGCATGTGAAGTACCCTAAAGTACTTGTATAACTTCTCACTGTGACCACATTTACATAACAATGACATACCTGAGTGCAATATGGGTCACCATCAAAATAAGCACCCTTATCCAGGATAATATATTTCTTAAAATTTTATGGATCATTTTACGTATTTAACAAAATAAGTCGGGAAAACGAAAAGTAAAAATAAAAGACCGATCCTGATTTTCGAAATGTTTGTTAGATCAGGCTTGTTCCAACATACGGTATTTATAAATTTACATCTGTTAAATTTTAATTTAGTAATATAACATAGTATTTATAATATGAGTTTTCTACACCAATAACACGAGCACATCCCGGATTTAATTGGCGATACCTATACATTATTAAGATTACAAGGCCAGTTACTATAAACTTACTTTCCTTTCAAAAAGAAGTGTTATAAATATCCCGTAAATTTTCAAATTGGGTCACCATAAAAATAAGCACGTTAACCGGGATAAATTTATATATTTCTTACAATTTTATGGATTATACGTATATAACAAAATAAGTCGCGAAAATGAAAAGTTAGGTCGGTCAGGCTTTTTTCAACATACAGTTTTTGTTAGGCCTTATGTTATTATTTATAAATTTACATCTGTTACGTTTTGATATAACATGCCACCAGGATTTTCCCGACGGGGGTGGGGGGAGGTGGGGCATGGTGTCCGACAGGGAGCCAACGATGGATGTCCTGGTGGGCGTGGTTACTGGTTTTGACAAGCAAAAAAAAAACCTTAGGCCTATACTTCCCCGTTTTTGGCCCATTTGTATGTCTATTTTATATTTTTAGGGTCAATAATAGAGCATTCTTATTTTGCTGTTCCCCGACTAAAATAGTCAATATCCCCCCAGCACCCCCTCTGGCGCAACCGCATTTGGCCATAACGTAAACCCGCCGTGCCAACCCTAACCCGCCGTGACCAAAATCAGGTTGTTTCTGCGCATGCGTTAGAACTTTGCGTTTGAACTCAATAGTATTTGTTAACAAGAAACGCGATGATGTGTTAACTGATAGCACAACGGACAGCATCCCATTGTGCAAGTCGATGATAGTCTGTCTGTCTCATCATGATGATGGCCGGGCTTTCAAATATTGATCAACTTATCGAAAATTCCATTAGAGATATAGAAACACGGTATAATTGCACATTTGCAGTAGTTCGCAGGCTGCATTAGAACTAGAAGAAACAGTTTTAGAAAAACTTCCAGAAGACACACTTTATAACATTGGTAAGTATGCAGTATGACATGAGAGTAAGAGATCAGGACATACAAACGTACCCCTTACAAACAATATATAGGCCTATGGCCTAGGCTTAGCCAAGATTGTATGGCTAAAGCGGCCGCCAATTTATCAACACTTGTATTGTTAAAAAAATAATTTTAAAACAATAGCGTAGGGCCAGACAGGCCATATATGACTTATCTATCCTGGAAGCTGTTCAGGCTAGGGCCTAGGCCCTAGCCTGAAATTTACAACAAGAATATAGCCCTATTTAACAGCACGTCGCACATTCCAAATTAGGACTACAGTACTGTACCTGCCTGATCGTTGCGTTTCTTGTTAACAAACACTATTGGGATAAAACGCAAAGTACTAGCACATGCGCAGAAACAACCTGATTTTGAGCACGGCGGGTTAGGGTTGGCACGGCGGGTTTACGTTATAGCCAAATGCGGCGCCACCATTGATATGAGTTTTTCTACACCATTACCACAAGCACATCCCGGATCTAACTAAACGATACCTATACATTATTAAGACTACAAGGCCAATTACTATAAACTTACTTTGCTTTCAGGATTATTAAAAAAGATGGATGAGAATTTGTCAGAACCTTCCACCTCAACATCTCCTTCCACACCAACCTGTTATTGTAAGCAGACGATGTTTTATAAACCAAAAATTCCAGGATAAACGCGCCTGTGTTAACAACAATTAGGCCTATTAAACAAAACTAAAGCAAGTTTTGAGATTTCTTCTACAGCTTCTCAGGCTTTAGTCTTGCTCATATCGTAATGGTAACATAAATCAAGGATAATGGATCTAAAAGATAATCACAAATTTTATGGAAATAAGTAATTAACTAGCATGTATCTGATGTTACGCAATGAGCTGCGTCTGTCTGTCTGTCTGTCTGTGTGTCTGTCTGCATCCATATTTCAAAAAACTATTGGGCCGATTTACTTTACTAGGTCCTCCCGAGGTTTGGTGCTGATCCGCCTTACCACATGAATTCTGGATTCTAATCTATATGATTTTGTGTTTACTGTCCTCTCTTAAGTGACAAAAATACAGTAGATACTGAACAGACCAAACAGTTGCTGATAATATACTCTGGTTCTATCTGTTAACTTTTGCCATTAAAATTCCAAACATAAACTTTCCTGACCCTGAATAGAGTATGTAGTATGTTTATTCTGTGTGCCCGATACCTCTCTGGCCTGACCATAAGTAGATATCACAGTGAAAGTAGGAAAAGAGTGAAAACTATGGCTTTAGGCTGTTCACAATGAACACACAAACCAACAAACACACAAAGAGGGAAAAACATAACCTCTTTCAAAACATAGGCGAGGTCGTAATCGTTTACGATTACTTTGTCTTGTTATCTTTACTAACAACCTCTCCCTATTATATATGTTGCTATGTGAGCAACTCTCATTTTCATCAGCGTGAAAAGCTATTGAAGAAATATGCAAAAGCATATAGACTTTAACATTCTTAAAAACAATAAATATTATTAATATTAATAATGTACTGGATGTTGTTGACTATAAGGTATATTATTTTCCAAGCTCTTTCTTACAATGTAACAAATACCAGCACAGGTGTAGTTTTTTCTCTGTAATGACACCTGTATTTGATAAACCCTTCTGTAGAATGTATCAGAATTCACTTTGTCCGTGGAATGTATACAACAGAATACGAATACAGGTATTATCGGTATCTGGTTAGATCAACGATAACTATAGATCTATACATAGCGATCACTGTAACTTTAAGTTACAAAACACATTAAATGCATTTAAGAATGCATTGAATGTGTTTGGCTCAAATATTTCGGTCAACAGACAAGTTGATTTTTCCCACCTCCGATAATTCAAAATAGTGGCGGGTAAGTGTTTGCGTCTGAATTATGTGTACACAGATGCAATTTACTTCAAACTTGTGCCATTAGGGCAGATCTAGGATTTCTTAAAAGCAGTAACGCCTGGCTGGTGATGGGGGCTGACGAGTTCCCCAGTTAAAATCCAGGAGTAGAAAAGACTGTGCCAAAGGAGGGGGAGCGCGAGCCCATAGCGCAACCCCATGTATCCACCCCAGTCTAAAATTTTATGCAACTGCACGGTATTAACATTACAGTATAGGACCAGTCCTAAATAATTGGATGTCCAAAATTTACAATCAAATTTAGCCTTACTAGGCCTGGTTAAGTATTACTTCATAACAGAAAAGGGTTAAGTATTGTTTCATTACACAGAAAAATTATAATGAAGGAAAATATTTTTTTGACAACTTCGACAGAATTACACTAAATACGAAGATGATGTTCTTACCGTGTTCGCTTTAAGGTAAAACGGAAAATATTTATTATCGGTCGATGGTCTGGTGATTACAAGAAAAAATACGTGCCCGTATAAAAGAGTGCCACGTTCAATACCATTTACAAATTTAGCCCTAAAAATGACAAGAACAACAATGCGTCATAAACAGATACTGTCAATTGGCACAAATTTGTTTGACAATTTGTGTCTCATCAAAATGGTACGATTGCCAATGTCTTCATAATTATAGGGCCATTTTAGGGGTCATAGGGAGGACATTTTGTTTCGGAAGTGGGGCTTTAGCTTGTTACGGTGGTGGGTTAAGGTCATCGCCTCTTTCCAATTCCGAAGTCTTGGTTTGAATCCTGCTTTACCATCATGATAAGAATAATTCACTTAACTCCACAAGTCTCGCTATGTGACTTACTTAATTTAGAGGATTGTGCATGCTTTGTAGGTCTTGTGAAGAGATTTCCTACATCTAGTTTGATATCAATGGCTGTGACTTTAGTCTTCTAAGATCAGTTCATATCGAAGTATGGCCATATCAGATATCTTGACCAATGGCCTAATTTCGCCATAATTGCATTCTATCGGAAGGCTAGATGTTTGGAATGTAATTTAACATGCATTTTTAATTACTAGTAAGGCAAAACATTATGTATAGGCCTACAATCTCATTGGTTGATTTGTAATTTCGGCAATTGTTAACCTCCTTCTACCGACTTACTTTAGCTGTTATTATTTTAAGTGGACGTTACTATGTTTAGTCGAGAACACTAGTTATAGCTAGTCTCTTCACGCGCGTTTCCTTACGCGCGTATAAAAGTTTGGGTGTCTTCGTGGCGTCATTGACGAGTTGATTGACCAGTTAGTTATTTTTGTCATGACAATAAAAACCGCGTCAGAATGTGATTTAGGAAACCTAGAGCTGGATTCACGATCAGAAATCTAGATCAGTGGATCATCTCGACATAATCTGAAAGCTAAGATTTCCTTATCTTAGCTTTCAGATTATGTCGAGATGATCCACTGATCTAGATTTCTGATAGTGAATCCAGCTCTAGGTTTCCTAAATCACATTCTGACGCGGTTTTTTATTGTCATGACAAAAATAACTAACTGGTCAATCAACTCGTCAATGACGCCACGAAGACACCCAAACTTTTATACGCGCGTAAGAAAACGCGCGTGAAGAGACGCAAAACGCATGCATGGATTGATTAACAAATTCCTTTCTTACACACGCGTAACAGCTGTGGCAATCTGTTGTCACTGACGACATAATGACAAATAATGAATGTAAGTTAAGTTTTAAAAATGACGACAAACCTTTTCCATTTTGCAATAAGGCTATTGGATGTCCAAACTGTAATGGGAACTGCTAGAAACCAGAGCGAGAAGGCAGCTAAGAACATCAGATAAAAGTTGAACTTACTGGTGCTGTTCTTCAATGTATGGAAGCATGAATAATACATCCAAAACAACCCTGCAAAGTATTATTTAAATTTCACTGTTCCATGATTTAAAAAATACAATTTAATGTAGATCTACTGATTTCTATGATTATGATGGTTGAGATGATAGGGATGCATGATGATGATTGTGGTGGTGATTATGATGATGATGATGATGATGACGATGACGATGAAGAAGATGATGATGATGATGATGATGATGACGATGACGATGAAGATGATGATGATGATGATTGTGGTGGTGGTGGTGGTGATTATGATTATGATGATGATGATGATAATGATGATTATAATGATGATGATGTTAATCGTTATGATGATGATGACGATGATGACGATGACGATGATAATGGTGATGATGATTATGATGACGATGACGACGAAGACAGAAGACAGTGGTGACGGTGGTCATGGCGATGAAGGTAAAAATACTGGTCTGATTATAATTACTTCTTGAATATAATGATGTTTATGGTGATGCCGATGATTTCATGTTGCTGCTGACTGAGTTTATGAGGCTGTACACGGTGTAAGAGTTGACCGATTGATTGATTGATTGATTGATATTATTAAACAATTATTAGTATATTTTGAAAATTTGTTAAATAATTAATGTGTTAGTCTATCAAATAATCAATCGATTATGGACTGATCGATTAGTTGGTTTCACTTGTGTAATCATTAATCAATAATCGATTAAACTAACCAAAGAACTGCAGCACGATTAGTCCATAGCCTCCTACTGAAGCGTATTTGCTGATGACGTCACGAGGGTCAAACTTGATCTCACGGTAAGCGTAGAGCGTAGCGTAGATGATAATGTAACATGTCAAAAAGATGCAGATGTTAAAGAAAACTACAGGTACCAATCTTGCTCTGAAACAGTCGTCGTAAAGTTGTTAAGTATCAGGGGCACCTGGCGCCCCTCTTATAGCAAATAAAGACGAAATAATGAAATGAAATAAAGGAAGGACGAAAACAAAAATGAAAGGAAGGTAAGACAGAAAGGGAAAGAAATCACAGAAAAGGAGTGAAAAGCAATTCTCAGGTCACAGAATCTATGTATCTATATGTATCTGCAAAATACATTAATGATATGTCAATCTTCAACGATTAGCTTTCTTTAAAAAGGCACACCATGAAATTTAATAAAAATATCGTTGATTTTTTCTTTAAAATCAATTTTTGACACCTCCCAAACCCCTACCCAACCGCCCCCCCCCCACAAACTACTGGATCGGCCCCTGTGTATACTATTGATGAACTTTCTGCCATTAGTTATACGGTATAAATTGGCTCATGTGTGAACTATAAAGAGCCCAATACTTCGAGAGGAAAATGTTCTTCAATCTTGGAATGTTTCTCTAAGAAGATTTTCCAAACCTAGTTAAAGGATAAAGACCAACCGTGCTCAACGGAATGACCAACTGAGAGCACGAACATACAATTGTAACTGAAAAGTGGCTATAAAATTAGTTATGTTCAGTAACTTAACACTATTTTTCTGATGCAGATCAATACTATATAACTTTCCACTCATTATTTTGAAATTTTCTTTCAAATTAAGCCATACAAAGTAGACTTACTTTTGCTATGTTTCGGCTACATCTCGGTGACCTTGTCATAACTGTGATAAAGTATACGTAGGAGAAAGAGGTAGAACACTAAACACCAGAGTAAATGAACATAAAACAGATGTGGAAAAAAATAACTCAGGAGTACGAACAAGAAGTGCCCGTCAATCCCAATCAGACATTATACATAAATCGGCTATTACTGATCACATTATAAAGGAGAATCACATTCCAAACTTTGAAAATGTTAACATTTTAGACAGGGAAAACCATTATCTAGCAAGGAAAATAAAGGAGACCATTTGGATAAGAATCACAGATAATAGCATAAACCGAGACCAAGGAGGCCATGAACTAAGTCACATCTATGAAAACTTGCTAACCAGCTGGACCCAAGGTACACCCAGCGGGGGTCACCAGCGAAAAGCTGAAAAATTGGTGGTGCTAGACAACACCGAGACACGAACTGTGACGACGCCAGATCCACACGTCACTTGCGTGAAGAAGGTTACCGAGGTGTAGTCGAAACGAAGTCTACTTTGTATGGTTTAATTTGAAAGAAAATTTCAAAATAATATATTTGAAACCAGATGAAATTTTTCGAGAATTTCCACTCATTATGTTAAGTTTCTTCATAATTAGGCCTGCAATTTTGACTCCAGAGTCTTTTAAAGATGAAGTTGGAAAACGTAGGACAATACAATTCCTATCTCGTTAAATACTAGATTTAGAGGAGAATTAATCAAAACATTTATATTCACCCTAATTGATATTTTGGCGAAAGGTAACCGGAAGTTGAGTTTTTAACCTTTGACACATAATTTGACCGAACCCATATCGCAGCAACCAATAGTCGTATTGGAATATATTTGGACTCAAATTATTACCAAAGATAATACAAAGGGAAAGATCGACCACATTCGATTATGCGCGGAACTCCATCCGGGTTCCAATTTTCAATCGGACCCAAGGAGGCGCACTTTTTCAAGCGCGTATTCTACGGTTCGCACAGCGCGACGTTCGACCGTTACCAGTTACTACGCAACGGGCAGCCCGCCCCCACGCTGTTGGCAGAAAAATATTCTTTGTTATTACTCCGAATAAAAATGCTTCTTATGCTATTTGAAAAAGTTTCCCAACTTGCTCTATTTTAACCTTTGACCTATCAATTTAAAAAGGTCATTTCCAACAATGAATTTCAGATATTTTAGGAAGCACGAGATATAGACACACAAGTTTGGTTTTAAAATATTCAGAATACACACATTTATATTAATTTTAATGGAAAGTTTTGACAAAAAATTACTGGAAGTTGTATTATTGACCTTTGACACATAATAGCTGACGGAAGTCATAATTCAACAACCACTGGTTATATTTGTATAAGGAAAGACTGAATATATTAAAAGTAATGATCCTACATTTTGTTAACATAAACCTCTTAGTAACCATGGGGCGCTCGGTGTTTCACTTACGAAATCGTTCATTACTAAACGAGCAATAGGGACGAGCAAGAGACTTCAATATCAAACGAATTCGTATTTTGTTATATTACATTCTAGTATTAAAAAAGTATAATAATAATAATAATAATAATAATAATAATATTAATAATAATAAAAATAATAATAATAATAATTGTGTAATAGAAAGTGTAACTCGGTCGTAGTACACTATTTAGATATATAGACATTTTCAAGCGTTTTCTTGTTACGCTATTGTCTTGTTGACTTTACTCAATTACTCCAAAAACACTACTTCGGTACTATTTTCGTCTATAACTAAGGAAATATCAGTTTGATTGTTTTGTCTATTTTTGTTTAATAAGTACACAGCAAATCATTGCAGGTCATGGCCAAAGTATCTTGATTTTGACCCGGAGCACAAATTATTTTTCATTCAAAGTGACTAACTGAACCACAGATATACTAGAATCTGATGAACATTTTTTTTTAATAAAATAAGTAAAATTATACCCGGACTCTTATTTTCTTCTTATTTTACATATTGTTGTACAGAAAAAAATGTGGAAGAGCCAAGCGCAAATTAGACATAAGTCGCAAACGCTAGTTTTTCAAAATAGGCAGAAATTTAAAAATTATCAATTATTTCGATTTTATTTTGTTTAAAAAATATACAGTTCATACTTTAAACTTTCATACCACCTTAAAAATGTTCAGATATGTTAAAAAAAATGTTTTAAAATGCACTTTAGAATGACCTTGCTTAGTCTATGTATACGGATAAACAATTTTCAAATGCAGTTTACTTACATTTTAAATATTCGAACTTCGATTGTTCATAACTTCGCAAGGAAATATTGTATGAAACTGATTGTTGTTTGCATGATAAAGATAATAATGTGTGGTTTTATAATCCATTTAAAACTCAATTTTCAATTTTCTCACTTGGCTTGGCTTTGCCCATACTGTATTTTACGGAGAGTGCCTCACTGTGCTGTATAAGTTGTTATGTAAACGGCTTATTCGAGGCGGAAATAATTTATTCCAGCAAAAGTATGTTTTGTCGTTTCTCAGGGGCGGATTTAGGGGGCGCAAGCTGCGCCCCCCCCCCCCTATTATCGTCAAAATGTAGTTGCGCCCCCACCCACCTTATATTAGGTGCGCCGGGGCCAAAGTTTACAACCAAAACCCAAAATACGACTAAAATAAGGGACCAGAGCGCCAAAATAGGGGAAATGAGCTTTTTTTTTTCTCTCGTCAGGAAAAACCTAAGAACCACGCCCACCCGGAATGTGCGCCCCCCTTTCGGCGGTTCCTGGATCCGCCCCTGGTTCCCTGATGGCACTTCTGATTACACCAGATAATATTAATAAATATTAAGTTGATGTAACAGTTTGAAACTGTATGTTATGAGCTTGCCTTTTGTACAAAAATTCCTTAAAAAAAACTTCTTGAATATTTTCTCTGATTCATTTTTAAAGGAATTTCAGCCTCACTGTTCTTAGAAAGTGTGTATTTTGGTTTTGCTTGGATTTATTATTTATTGAAAGCATACGATTTATAAGTATACACAATTACAAAAGGACCAAAAGAGTATTAGAACATCTCCAACAAGGTGCCAATAATATGTACAAGTTAACAAATGTCATAATGTCGGAGATAAAATTTACATATATGGAAACAAAAAATAATAAAAATAGTCAAGTGGGTAAAATTGTTTTGAATTTTAATCAATCAACATTTATTTCAGATATATGTGAGGTCTCACCACAAAATGAGTCGCATCGTAGGTGGGATCAAATGGATCAAATTGAGATAATCACCAAAATAGGTCTGAAGTCAGATTTTTGAGAAAAATAGTTTTAATCAATGAGTACTATGGTACTTAATACTTCATTATGATGTACTTGTTAGGTCAGTATTCATTCAGGAAAGTGTCCTTTGTGCAAGTTTCCTGATAGCTATAGTCTTTTAATTGTTTATTTTTTATTGCTTTATGTTCCATTTTCTCAAATGCTATATTATCTTTGGATCTACTTATCCAATGAATATCATTTGAAGTTTATATTATAGTTTATATTATGCTCTATCCAAAGGTACCAATAACACAATTTTGGATTTTCCTACCATGAGACTCATTTTGTGATGATACCTCACATATCCATATGTAACAATACGTATATAGATAATAAATAAAAGCAAACGCAAATAGTTAACACAATGTACACATTGAACGTTAGTTACGCCCTCCATATACCGTAAATAACAACTAGGGAGTCAACTAAAAAAGTAAAATCAATAAATGTAAAAGCTCATGAATCTTAGCAGACAGCAGGGGCGTATGCAGAAATCGGGAAAGGGAGATGCTCAAATATCCCCATCGGATGTTGATAAGCCACTGTAAGTGGCAAATTTTGAGTTTGCTGTTGGGGCGAATGATTAAATAAATAAAATAAATAAATAAATAAAAAACCTTACTTTCCCTGTTGGCGAATGTTCTGGTAAGATACTTGACTTTATAATACGACTCTGACGTATTGTTCTTTTCTTTTGAAAGGAAGCTCACTTTCTTGGAATTGAGGCTAGAGGCACCAATCTATATACTAATAATTTTTTTATCTCCGAAGGGGAGTACTCGAGCACCCTAACCACCCTCTATGAGTACGCCACTGAACAGATTAGATGGTTTAGTGACACATGATATCAAGGTGTTATTTGAACCAGAGAACAGTTAAATATAATTTTTCCTGTTTGAACTATTGACTATAGAAACCGGTAGACAGTCGGATCTGGAAGTAAATTTCGTATTTATACAGATGATATATAAAGGGTAGAATTGGTGATACCTATTATTATATGAAGCGGTATACGCAACGAGGCAGTCACTAAAACATACAAATGGTATTTCAAACCGTATCAAACATTTCAACCTGCATTCCACAGTATGTGGGTATTGTATTGTAAAAGTTGACTATTTTTGGTTTTTCTTTTGTACTATGGATTTGCTCAAATTCTAATCAATGAAATCAAACTCTATCAAAACACGTTATAAACACAAAAATGAATGGTAAGCGTACAAAAGGTAATGCCTAGATTTTGGTTTATAAAAGAGTGTCAATAAAAATAGTTGGCCGTGACCTCAGTCATACTGTGACATTTTCTTTGACAAAAATACTTTTATACACACCATAGTTTAAAGCCTCTAAATTTGACCTGGTGAAAAACGACTGATAAATACAGCAATAAGGTAGATAAATAGGAACGCTTGGAAGAAAATATGGGCATATTAGCACAGTATAAGCTTACCTTGTGACGCTGTATCCCTTAGCAACAAGAATCAAGAGTAAAACAAATGTGATGCTTGAACAAGACGATATTACCTCTCCTGAAAAATGTATGATAATGTGATCATCATCGTCATAATCATAACAAGGAGGTGCCAAAAGCTTTAAAGTTTTAGACCTCCTTGACCATAATCAGCATGGGCGACGGAAGAGGGGCGGATGGAGGGGCGCGTCCCCTCCCCCCCCCCCCGTGATAATTCAAGGGGTGATAGTCCCTCTGAAATGTGACTCCAACTACAAAATTCACAATTCACAATTGAAAAACAGCATGGAAATATGTTGAATACGAATATTGCGGCCTGGAAAACCACCTTCAGGAACCAGGAAAGCACAAATTTTAGAAGCAATAACTTTTTCTTGTCTTTTTTTTGTGGCTAATCAAAACCTAACCAGGCTGGGGTGGCTGGGCTAAATCAACCTCGTCCCTCTAATTCAAAAACGTTCCGCTGCCCCTGGTAATCATCATCATCACCACCAGTACCATCATCATCGTCATCGTCATCGTCATCGTCATCGTCATCGTCATCATCATCATCATCATCATCTTCATCATCATCATTATCATCATCATCATCATCACCATTCACTTTCATTAAACTTGCTGTCTGAATACATAGGCCTACATTATACTGAAACTCATCATTAACCCGAACATTGTAAGAAACCCAAAATGAGACTAATACAATGGGCGCATATTCTCAAAAAATGAGATTTTGGAAAATATCATTGCTTAGTTGTCAATTTCATCATTATAATATTCGTCAATATAATTGTCAATATCATTATTAAAAATCGCTAATAATTTTTTTGTATAATTCTCTGTCAACAACTTCATTTTTTTTGTTTTATTATAAACACAAAATTATGTAATACCAATGATTTTTATCTTTGGTAGTCCGATACCGTTGACAGCATACTCCATCGAGGCGACCACTTGTAGAAATATACTAAGAGCTTGCATGTAACATGACCAAGAAAAAAGATTATAGCTAACGTGCAGAAGACGGCGTCGCCGCATTTCACCTGAAATATATAAAAACATTATTATCAAACTATAAACCATTTTTACTAAAATTGATGCTCCCAAATTTCTGAAAGATTTGCAAAGAAACTTGGCACACGTTTAGAAGTCATCTTTGAATATGTTTTCATTCATTAGCGTGGTATATCGCTCAATGAAAAATCGGAAAACAGTTATCTACAATGCAATTGGCTGGAATCTCATTTTCCTAGATCAATAGCAGACATCGTAATATACACTAAACAGACGAACATAGATGGCGCCATCCATCTTGACAAATTTTCTATCAGATTTAAAAAAAATGTGAACAATTCTGTTCTGCGCCCGTTGTAGACGGGTACTAAGCTTTTGGCTAGTTCTTAAGAATGGAGGACAGATACTTCTAGCCTAAGTTATTTAGGCATCGATGCTATTGTGGTTTACCTCATACCCGTTCTGTTCTGTCGATCTAAGAAAATCGGGTTGTTTCCACTACGTAAGGATTTCGCAACCTTACAAAATACGATAACAAAAACGGACACCTCAAACTTCCATTTTTGAAAGTTGCTAAATGTGTTAAAAATGTATCGAATTTTCTATCTACGAATTGTTAATGAATATTCACCAACTGTGACAGATATCATTTTTTTCACCATTATATTACTGATATTTTATTTACTACTTTTGTAACGAATTATTTACAATAATCGTAGTAAAAAATAGAATATCTTGTTTAATAAAATAAGTGGGACGGCCCCACAAAAGAAAGAAAAACTGTGACAGATATTCTAGTTGTTCAATTCAAACGTTACAAGCATTTATGACGTATTCGTTTATTTGATAAATTTCATAACTCGAACATGTTCTCGTATAGATCAATCCGAGAAGATTGGCGCCCTCTATTGTCGACGCCATTGCTGGGGAACTTAAATCTCCCAAAACAAAAAACACAA
This sequence comes from Nesometra sesokonis, assembly GCA_025631205.1. Lineage (NCBI taxonomy): Eukaryota > Metazoa > Echinodermata > Crinoidea > Comatulida > Antedonidae > Nesometra > Nesometra sesokonis. The sequence continues at coordinate 13,871 of JAOTQE010100587.1, forward strand.
CAGCGTCAGCGATGATTATAACGACATGGTGTGATAAGGCCTACCAAGGATCGTCGTGCATTCATTGT
>JAOTQE010100598.1:0-13938 GCA_025631205.1 Nesometra sesokonis
TGTCACGATGGAGTGTATCTCATTGCTTGGAGTATGCATTATACTTTCTTACTTGAAGTTGATTAGTGGACCTTTCGGATTTAGGTTAGGTGCCCCTCTTGGATCCATGCCTGTTGACAGTGACATGTAAAGGGGGTGCTTGATTACCCCCTTCAGAAGAAATAAGTTTAGCATATAAATATGAAGATTGGGATCTTCAGCACCCCTTCAGGAGAAATGAGCACCCGTTCTCAGAAGAAAATCATAATATGACTATAGAAATCGCAAATGGGGAATAGAGTTTTCTTCTTTTTTATTTTTGCTTGTCAAATTCTAAATGGGATTGAGCATACACCTTCCCCAATTCCTGGATAAGCCTCTACTTCATAGATCTTATAATAAACATGAAATCCTTTAAAAAAAAAAACAAAAAAAACAGGTGTTTCCAAAGCTCTTTTATACAGTATGATTAGCATGTTTCTACCCAAAAAAGCGGTAATGTAATTTTCAGACATAAAATGAATTCTGTTTGATGCAAGCATGTATAATTTACCTATTAAAATGTGAAGTTCATGCTAACATTCAAATGATTATTGTATACATGCCAATTCTCACAAAAGAGCAAGTCTCGTGCATGGGGCCCATTTTTGAAACATTAGTTGGACATTTTTATTTCCTCGTGCATGAGAACAAAATACTGTGAATGTTACACTAAAAATTCCTTAGAGTAGTTAAAACATATTCTTTGGAGCTTATGTAATTTTACGTGAAATACGTGGTAACTACAATATAGTAAATATTTAATACTGCAAATCACTTTTTTTGCTTTTCAAAATCTGGTATTTGCCACCTGCCATCCACGTTCAGGTTTTGTCTCAAACATTGGCCTTCCCAAAAATGGGCAGTTATAACAAATTATTTTAATTACTGAAATGAAGATTAAAAAACTCACTCTTCCCGGCCTCTAGGCCCACTTCTTCTTCGCCTAGGAGGAGAGGCAGATCGACTTGAGGATTTAGATTTCCTTGCTTTACGATTTTTAGTAGGTTTGTCATCATCGCTATCAGATGACGAGCTTGATGAATGGCGCCTGTAGATCCGCTGTGGGAATCTGTTCTTCTTGGGTGATGGTCCCTTTGATTTTTCTATGTCTGTGCTACTAGAATCACTATCGCTTTTTACTTCTTTCTTAACTACGGTTTCGATTGGCTAAATAAAACAATAGAATGAAATTAGAGATAAAAGGATGCGATGGGTGTGTACACACCCCAATGAAAAAAAGTTAAAGAGCAATTAACCATACATATATGGTATAAATGTCTCCAGAAAACCTCTCAACATTGGTAATATTGGAAAAATAAACTTTTTTTTGGCAATATTGAAAAAATAAACTCCTTTTTGCCTGTCAAATTTGAAACCCAAATGAAGTGCTTACAAGTAGGAAGGCACACCACCTCTTTGCACTTATTCATCATTCACTCCTTCCTATTTACAATTTTGTGTATGGCCCTGTTAAAAATTACGTAAAAATGTGCCTAAATAACTTTTCAATGAGACCATAATTGGTAGACTCATATCTAGAGTAATTCTCATGTTTGAGATTTACCAATCTTCATCAACCCTCCAAAGAGTAGAGATAGACACATAATATGATTCTTGTTAATTACTTTATAAAATCCTGTTAGTAATCAGAATCAGTGGCAAAAATATTGAGCCACTGTATGTCCGGACATTGTCTGAAAATTCACATTTATACTAGAAACTACATAAAAATGTCTTCAAAATGCTGCAGATTTATGGAAAAATTAGTTGAGAATGATCAGCATGTTAACTTATACACTAAGCCAAACAAAACAATATAAATATTATTACCTTAGGTGGTTTCTCTTTTTCAGATTCTTTATTCTGCTTATAATGTGCTGGAGGTGGTGAAGGTGACTTTTCCACCTTTGGTTTGACCTTTGCAGCCGCCGTTTCAGGGGCACTTGAGCTGTCCGAGTCTGAGGAGCTTGGTGATGGCTTTCGGTCTACAAACTTCTTTTTAGGCTTAGGTGATGGGGAGCGAGAGCTAGTTGATGAAGAGTCGGAATGTGATGATGAATCTGAATCGGATGGAGATCTTGGCCTCCTGATTAGAGAGAGAAAAATATGCTAGGTGTGGATTTAACAGGCCTAAGCTCCTAAAATATATGTCAGGCATGGATTTAACAGGCCTAAGTCTAAATCTAGTAGCCATCTACGAGCTATATGTGTGACGTGTATGTCGTGTGCAAAAAACAGCACCTACAATGGAGACAATAGGCTGGGTGACATCCACGCCTAAACGATCTACAGCCTACTACCTTAGCAAGGGGTATTATCAACAAACTAATCTAGGCATAATCTTAGAGAGTTCGGTAACTGTTAGCTTTTTTCTATCCGAGAACAAAACTAAAAAATTAAAACAGTATGTAACTAAACATGTTTATTTTTTTTAAAATAATAAACAGGTGGATTTTGGAAGGGATTCCCCTTTAAAGCTGATTAATAAAGTCCAAGTCAGGTCATATTATTGGACAAACTTGTTTTTGTCTATTAAAATCTTATCAGGTTGCATGTCTTATCAACACTCACTAACCCAGAATAGATCAACTCTGGTACTACCATTAAGTTTTAGACAACTTTATAATATAGATAGTAAAGAGATCCAAGTTCAACCCAGCTTAGAGAAGGAAAGCTGAATAGTCAAAGGAAGGGGTGGTACAACATATGGCCACTATGTCAAATTGGGTTAAAACGTTTCCCTGACAAGTGGTGCTGGCATGCACAGGGGGAACCCGGGTTTTTGACCCAGTGCACACTTTAGCCCAGTCAGTGCCAAGTAACCAATCAACCTACTAATCCAATTTTCATTTAAGACAAGGTGCTTAATTGCAACAACAAAACAACACAGTTGATTTCAATTTTTTGACCTACTTCGCAACTGGAGAAATCTTTTTCTTTCTTCTCACGGGCGATGGACTTCCTGAGGGACTTCGAGCTGGTCTACGGCGTGGAGACGGTCTCCTCCTTGGAGAAGGTCGTCTACGTGGCGATGGACTGCGTTTTCGTACTGGTGACCTCCTGTGAGGCGATCGTCTCCTTGGTGGTGATCGTCTCCTTGCAGGTGACCTTCTAGGTGATGGTGACCTCCTTCGAGGTGGAGTACGCCTCCGTGGAGGTGATCTCCTAGGTGATCGTCTTCTTGGTGGCGTTCTTGTCCGATATCTAGGTGATGATTTTCGGCGCCGTGGAGAAGATCTTCTGGGACTTCTTGAACGCCTAGGAGACCTTCTAGAAGATCTTCGTCTAGGTGACCTAAAATAATTACAAAAAATCAATCATAAAAAGACAAAAAAAAAAGACTATATGAAGACAAAATTATTATTAACATCAACAAAAGATTCCTTTATATTTCATGCTAAACTGAAGCATTTTCCACCGTCAATCTTTTTCAAGTCCAGGGTCGTAGCCAGAGTTGTAGGATTCTAGGGACTGGAAAATCTTCTTTGAATTCAACACTGACCAAGTTGATCATACAAGAATGACTGAAGAAATTTAAAGTCCAAATATCAATAAATCTGATATTACAATAAAATAACTTAACACGCTCAAAACTACACAAAAACAAGATCCTTAAAAAGAACTGGAATCTTAATTTGATATCAATGGGTATTGTACTCTCATAGGTGTCTGGATATTTACAATTTTAAAGACCTTACAGAGGGCTTAATAAAAATGGGGTGCTTCTATTTATTTAGCAAATTTCAAAATCTGGAAAGAGCAATCAACAGCTAATCTACTTTTACCCTGTCATTAACAAATTCTGTAAATGATATCAATCTCAAAATCAACCAGACTTCTTCATGTCTATGAGATGCAGGGCACTTTTTTTAAACAATTATTAAATTAGCATAAATCTTGCCTTTAGTTCTATGTTTGTGCTTATCACAGGCTCTGGATGAACTATGAAAGATTGGGAATGTTTTGTTACAATGTTTAAATTAGTGTAAAACTTGCCTGGATTTAGTCCTATGTTTGCGCTTATCACGTTCCCTGGATGAACTACGAGAAGAACTTGATGAGCTGGAACTTGAGCTTCGTCCTTTTCGGTTTCTTGAACGCTTCTTATTTTCATCCTCACTCTCTGCGTCTGACCTATTTATTAAAAAAAAAATAGGATTTGTTAAATAATCATTGATTTTTTGTGTTATAGTAATGATAGAAAAACAGTAATCACACAATTCAGGACCAGGGGACTCAAACATTTGTTTGCACTTTTGAGGAAATTTAGACTAGAGGGCAGTTAAAGAAATGGATGAAAATTATAGGGCCATTTTTGAAAAAAAATGATGTATAGACACTAAAGAACATCTTAAATTTACTGGAGACTGAGTGACCAGCAGATAGGATGGACAGACGGACCAATCTACAGTGCTGAGATGCATTGATGAAAATTAAGTTGGTAATGTACTTTACTGTATCACAGACTTTCTTGAAAAATCGTTAGATGTAAGATAGTTTCAACTTTAGGGGGAACTTTCTCAAAGAGGGCACTTATTCAAACGGCATGCTTCTTGACGCAAGTATTTAATGTCCCTTTTCATAATACCCAGTTTCTTCAGTAGATTTTTTTATCAGTTTATAGGATTTAGAACATATGTTCCATCAACTAGAGTTTTTTTTCTAGACTATCCATGTTGATTTCCTGTTTTTACTCATGTCATAGTTTCTATTGTTCTGAACAATATTCTTTACCTAGCCTTTCTTTTAATCTGTCCAACCGGTGGTGGAGATGGAGTTGCCTTTCTGTCCGACTTGGGTGATGCAGGTGACGGTGACTGTGACTTTTCTTTATTGTCACCTGCCTCTTCCTCTCCCTTCTTGGGTGGATCCCAGTCCCATTTGGCTGGTCTTGGAGTAATTCTGTTGAGTAAAAAACATGTATTAATTTCACATTATGTACATGAAAATTAAGGCAGAGATTCCAAGTTCAAAGGATTGACCTGGAATCTCCAAGATTTCTGGTCCATCTCCTGGGTCCAGGAAGAACAATATTTTCTCCCATAAGGATCTTCCAGTTCAATCAGCTTTTTACAATTATGCTTTAAAGCAATGTTAAATTTTCCTGTTCCTATGCAAGAAGCAGGATAAAAATAAAATTAACTTGGTGAACAATGATGCATTACAATTACCTAGCCTGCCAAAAACAATAGAGTAAGTGTATACAAGTTTTAAGTAACTTATCATGACACCTGATCTTATGAGTGACTGCAATGATTGCAACTGAATACTGAGTGAAATTTGTTACAAGTTCTGTTTGTGATAGGGATTAACAAAGACTGGATATGTCCACTCTACAATTAGTAACAACCAAATAGAACTGTAACAAATGAAATATTGATATCAATCAGGTACTATTGGTTAAGGTTTTACAAACAACTGGTGCGACCAGGTGTCACAAATGATCACAACATTGAACAGGATATTAATTTCCACTTCAACATGACATTTTTGGTCAATAAATGAACAATCTGCCCCGATCAACATCTGTTTCGAGGAAGTCATTCTGTTATTTTTCTTGTTGTTTACAGGATTTTTTACCTACTCGAATCTGATTTGTAGTAGTGGTCTGATGGTCTTTACTAACAGGTTCTTATTGATATATTGTCACTTGAGAATGACAAAAAAAAAATCATCACCATTAATTTTGAAATTAACTTACTCATATTAAAGTAACTTCAGAGTTAAGAATGTGAAAATAAAAATTAGTGAATATAAAAATTGTTTAATAAGCCTTTTTTTACTAAAAAAAACAATTTTAGAGGTTGCCAGGCTTCTAATGCTTTTTGCTCAATTTTTAGCATACAACATTGCAAAATTATGGGTATTTTCTTTTCAATATCCCAATTTCTAGGGTCATGGCCTTAACATACATTCAGTATTTCTTCCAAATGAGCAAGTTATTTTCAAAATCAATTTTTGACATTTTTCAGGTGACATTACAGCTTTAAATACTTTTATAATCTGGATATTAGTAAAGAGCTAGTATAGAGCTTACTTTTGGGGCGACTTTGATTCTTGGTCAGCATTTCCATTGGCGTTTGCTTTAGCATCACCATCATCATCCTTCTTATCGTCATCTTTGGATTTCTTGTGCCGATCTTTCTCTTTTTCTTGCTGTCTCTTGATGCCTGCTTGAATCTGTTCTTGTTCCATCTAACAAAAGAAACAAAAATATTTCAAAGTTGAGGTTTAAACTTGAATAGATTGCTTTGAATAGTTAATTCTCATACTTCAGACATGTTACCAAATGACGAAACTGCTTCTGAATAACCTCTCCACAGGATTTATCAACTGAAAACGTATCAAGATATGAAACCTTACCTGGCGCTTCTTGATTTCTTCCTTTTTCTGCTCTAGAAAAGCAGCAGGAATGCCAGCGATGTTTTCCTGTGCACTCAGCAACAGCTCCCAAAGGGCTTCCATAAACTTATTCGCATTTTTTGCATTTAAAAACCCAGTCAAATTAATCTGCATTGTCTTTGGGTTAGGCACCTAAGCAAACAAAACAAACAAAAGTTAAACACTGCTATACATGAAGATGGAAGGACATGAAGGAAGACTAACCCCTAATTTATTATTTCAATAAAATTAATTTTCGTATTCACAATAAAACTGACAATTACAATTATGTTACAGTACTAGAATGGGGATTATGTAAGGATCTAATTAAACCATAGATATATTATTTATGGCTAGATGGTCAACTTCCACAGAATACATAGCCCAAAGTGCAGTTCCATGTAAGCTCCTACTATTCAGGAATCCAACCAATCAAATCGCGTTACATTCTAACACTGCTGCTATGTTGAAATTGCGCACGCGCAATCTTTCATAGAAGTTTAAAATTTATCAATAAATGAAAGTAAATGTAATCCAAATCTAAAGAAATTGACAACATAAAGTATGTGCAACATATGTAAATAATTTGTATAACAAAAGAATGTTAAAAATATAATAATTGCAAAACAGTTATTATTTTTTAACTTACATGTTTATGACAAAGGCTGACGAAATCAAAATAGTAGGCACCTACATGGGAATGGAATTCTACAGTATTAAGTTCACTATCTAGCCGTAAATAATATATCTATGAATTAAACATAGGTATTTGCTCCTATGGCATCATATGTGAATGTTCCTATGGTGTGACCTACCTTGATTTCAGCAACACCATCAGTGAGAATTTACTGACCAATCTAACATGTATCAAACCTGATTGATTTACTATCACCAAGTTAAATTGTCAATACAAACAGAGGTTAAAGGTCAAGTCAAAACTAAATCATAAGACTTCTGTGTTCCATTTGTATGATAATAACAAAAGATACATTTTGGAACAAAATTGTATACTGGCATAAAACTCTACGAACACTGGCCATCTTATCCCTGATGAAGGCTTTGAAATCATGAGCCTTCACACGGACAATTGGAAATGTAGGATCAGAAAGGCGATTGAAATTCAACACCTTCATCCCCATCTGAACAAAGACCCTGGACTAGACCTCCCTGCTGTTTATTCCAGCATCATACGTGACCTCCCTCAATAGGGGAGGGGCGTTACAGTTTTTGATCTGACCACTAGAGGGCACCGTCATCGTCGGTGGTGAATCATAGTCTTGAGTGGAGACAGAAACATTGTACAATGTGGATTTTATGCCAGTATACAGTTTTGTTCCACAAGGTATCTTTTTCTTGTTATCATCAAATCATAAAGAGTTACTGGTAAGTTGTCATTCAATGTGACCCTACCTACCTCCACACCTCATAAATTACATCTCTGTAAATAACGCTAATTATTGGTTTTGATTTTGAAATATTTTAATTGTATCTTTATTGCAGTAGTTTGTATCTTGACCTTTAAGAATTAACAAAATTACTTAGCTTCCTTAAAAACAATTATAATGTATTTAAGTAAAGCTTTTAAATTTCTCTTAACAAGTGATGAAAATCAGTTAGGTTTGATACAAAATGCCTAAACTGAATTTTTTCTATTGGTTTATTAAAACTTAAATTAGGAATTACAGTAGTCTAGTTTTTCTCCATTAGCCTATAATTATGTTTAACCCAAATACACTGAAAATTTAGAGAGAAACATTATAACTGAAAGGAATCATTATAACCCAACCCTTTATTAATGTTGATGTTACAAATGAACTACCCATAAATTGATTAACTATAAACCGACAATCACTACACTGTCAGCTTAAATGTTCTAAATTTACCAGCAATAACCGGTACGGTATCTAACCCTCATTAGTCAATCATGCATGACACGTATTATCCTCACGTATGTACAAACCACTCAGCGATAATCTCGGGGAACGTTTGAGATGCGTGGACATCCATGCGTTAAATTGGCTGGTGCCGTGCTTCAGCTGGTAGGGCGCGTGTGCCAGCGATTTCCCTGAGATAATTTTAACATTTTATCTGAATCAGGAGATGAAACATTGGTAATCAGTGGCATTGTCCATAATTAAACAATTAAAAATGTATTTAATTTAAAAGATAATAAAAATAGTTTTGTAAAAAATAATAAGTTTTCATGATTTTTTGTAATTTATCTTAAATATTTGTATTAACAAGCTTTTTTGCAAGCTAAAACAAACTATTTACTTAAGAACAAGACTAGGTTTCAGCATAACCCAGCAGTTATTCTCTGATTGAGATCAAACTGTTCTCAGTAAATCATATTTTTAGCTTCTTTGACAAATCAAGCTTGTCATTTATATTTAAATAGTAAACTAAATTACCATCCAGATTGTATTGGTTAATTAAATTTAATCTTTTCACAATTAATATATTCTTCATTTTTGAAATTTTATAAATTGTGATGTATGTAAAATTGCTGTCATTCTTTTTTTTTATCTCAAGAAATATTTATTCGGTTAAATCTAAGTTATAAAAGCAGATTTCAATGTGGTAAAAGTTAAAACAAGCTTTTTTGTTCTTTGAGTAATCTTGATTTCTTTTCTCTTAATAAGAAATTCTGCTTTAACAATGATGTGTGTATTTGAATTTGTAAAAAGTACTTACTACAAAGCACTGGTATTGTTATAAGAAATGGATTTTTGTTTGTTATACACATTTGACTTACCTTAATAGTTTAGAATACAATAGAGCCCATGTTAATGCCTATTTAACACACAATGCCCAAACCATCAGGCTACTACTTAATGAACAAAACAGGCAGCACAGAAACATTTTGTGACCCTTGAAAATAGCTAAAAAAATCATCAACATTAATTTAGAAATTAACTTGCTCATGTAAAAGCAACATCAAAGTTGAATTTTAGAGTATTAATTACTATATTCTACATCAAACATTTAAACTACACTTAGTTGAGTTTTTCTTAGCCAAAGGCTCATAGGACTGGACCTTATATCCAGTATTCAGTAACACGAAATGAATGACAATTTGATACTTCCTCTGGTCTATCGTAGGTTACTTTACAGCACTTGCCTGGTACCCATTGTACAGGAGGGTTCCAGTAGCCATTGTCCCAACATGCTCCCACACCAGAGAAATAACATTTTACATGTAAAAAGTAAAAATTGCTAACCGTTTGATGTTTGCTAAATTTAGCATATATTGATTGTCAAGGGACAATTTTTAATTTATAGTGTTTGAATCTACAATAAACCTTTAATTATTCAAACCAGGACATTTTGAAAACAAAAATATACATACCATATATTCATACTTGGATATTTTATTGACCATACTATACCTTTTTGTCCTTTGGAATGTAATCTAAGAATTAGAATTTCACACCAATAATGTTCTCCCTTTCAGACTAGTCAATTATAAGTAGCCCAAAAATGTACCAATATATGTGGCTAACATTTATTTTTCTAGTAAAACGCATTTCATAAAATTTACCTTACACATGCTGTAAAGCTTATAATAAGAACAATGGGTTATTGTTTATGTTTTTAGAGTGGGTTACTATTAGGTTATGAATTACTATTAGAGTAGCAGGTTGTTATAAAACCTAATGTGTGTCATCTTTGATCTGCATTCACTTATTTTTCATTGGTCTCCATGATTAGAAGGAAAATAATGTGACTGTCCAAGTAACCCCCATTGTTTATCATTAGAATTATGAGACTATATTATTAAGCTCAGTCCAGACTATCAATTTTCTATGACAAAAAACGTTGATATGCCTATATATGGTCATGATGACATCACATCATGACCATACATGAACATGTCCTTACCATATAAGGGTTTATGAAAGTTTGTTGTCAAAGAAAACGTTACACAGCATTATAGATTAACTTCTAGGGTGGTCTATAATAAGGTTATGGTTACACTACCAACAAAAGGCTCTTAATAGACGCTTTACAGTACTTGAGTGCTTATGATGAAATTTAGGGAGGTCTTGGAACTTTATGAAATACAATACCAAAAATAGATTTTATAAATTCTTGTACAATTTGAGTTGATCACCAATAAATATCTGAGAGAATCGATCAGGATGTGGCGTAGTTGTAAGAATTTGGGCTTTCAATCGAAAGGTCTGGAGTTGAAGTCTGAGGCTTACCACTTGTTTGTGTCCTTGAGCAAGTCACTTTATCTGCAGTAGTTTCTTCCCACGAAAAGAGTGCTGTAGTAGTGGGTACCTAGGCAGTTCAAATGTCATTGTGATGATTTATATGTCATGCAGAAAAAAAGACATCATACCAAGGTAATAATATGGAGACTTAATTGTATAGAGCATTATATAAGGATACATATTATTATCAGTATTTTATGACGATCAACTATTCTTAAGCAGAATTATTGACATTTTTGGACACTTTTGTAAATTTAAAAAACGAAAGTGTACTGTAGCTGTTCCTGTATACCATAAGGTTGCGAAACAATCATTTAAACTGTCACTTACCTAAATGTAATAAATTTGTGAATGACGACAAAGTTTCTGCCTGATGTTTTTTAGCGAATTCCATGATCATCAAAAAATAGTTTTTGTTGTTACTTTTTGAAAATGATTTTATTAAGGCCAGCGTACACTTGAGGAATTTTGCACAGCAAAGGGCCATGCGAGGCACTGTTACCAAAAATTTGTTGCACACTGCGAGAAAAGATCCACACGAGGCACTTCGCTCACATCAAAATTTATGTACACTACAAAGCAAAGTGCACATAGCCTTTTTCTCAATAAAACTTGATACACACTGTGACCATGAGAGTTTGCTGAGCCAAATTCCTCAAGTGTGCCCAGGGCTTCAATCAATTATTGCTCCAAGCTCGGTTAATTTAATTTTTATTTAACTTCCTATATTTTATTGTAATTTACTTACCATTTCATCTAATCCATTTCTAAGCTTATGATACAAAAATACTTACTTGTTTACAATAGCAATACTATGATAATCGTTGGATTTGGCAGACATCAAACTTTCTTTTGATATGAAAACAAAGTACTACTTACATGATCAAGGGTAACCCATTGGCAAAGAATCATATCAAATTGCTTTATTTTTAAGACAAAAATCCATTTCCTCATAAATGAAACAAATAAATATTAACCTCATATAAAGAAAATATTTATTTTAAGAATAAATAACAAATATTTCAAAAAAATTAGCACTCTAAATTTCATTTTCAGAATTGTCTGAGAATAAATTTGGTAAGTCATGTTAAGCAATGTTAAGTAACTGTTTATTTTATTTTAAAAAATAAACCAAACCTTGTAAAGAGTAATTTCTTTATCAATTTTACCATTAAAAAAAACAAACCCAAATCAATGATGTTGTTAACATAAGAAATATGGAAACAATACCAGTGCTTAAGAAATAATTACAGTGGCAGATCAAGGCATGGCATACACCTCCTATTTTTTTTCAAAATAATGTTTTTACAACCAAAATTAATGGTGAAGATGGATTAAATAAACTTTTTTTCTTTGCTTATCACATAAAAATCTGTCCCCACCCCTTTCACTTTGTCCTTGCTCTACCACTGAATTATATTATTAGATGTTTTAATTGATCTTGTATTTAACACATTAACACACTATAAATATTATTCAAATATTACACACCTCTTCTTCAAGTTGGTTAAATATAAAGCCAATGAGTACTTCATCTTCAACATCTAGAATTTCTGTAATTTTCTTTGTGATCCATGGCTTGATTGTATCCAGGTTTACCTTGCTCATCTGAACCTGAAGAATCATTGATAAAATCAAACAAAATAACCCCTTTATTAGCAGAATTTAACTTATGATATATGGCATGCAAAATCATGGATTAATACATTGGACTATTGTGTTGAACATTAAGCCGCAATTGCACTGGATTTAAAAAGCGATATTTTACCAAGACAATTGGTAACATTTAAAATGGTTAAATTTTACCATTGTTCGCACTTGGATTATCTGGCATAGTTAGTTTTACCACAAGCTACGGTAAAATTTGTAAAATAAACCATGTTACTTAAGATTAGGACTCACAGAACCCAATTGACCAATGAAGGCCATCCTGTAATGTGACTTGGGAAGTTGGGTAAGTTTACCCAAGTTGCGCTTTCGCATTGGACTTTCCTGCCAGTCAGTTTTGGGCAGGCAGGCAGGATTCGGTACCACGTGGCATGGGTAAGTTTCAGTTTCTCAGTGGTTAGGTAAACTTCCTGTGCTATTCAGACTGTGGACTAATTATGGGAAAACTAGCCAGTGTATCGGTTAGTTTTACCAAAAAAGTCCAGGGCTCACAGAATTGCCTGCCCGACGTCCCGAGGCAACCATTTTGTGCGCCGGGCATGTAAATTTTAACGCTGTTAAGGGCGACCAAAAATTTAAACCTAATTGCCCTAAGGGTAACCGAAAATTTTGAGATTCTGCGAGCCCTGAAGTCAAGTGCAATTGTGACTTTAGAATTTGAGGATTCAAGATAGCTTTATTGTCAAGTAGTTCTGTGAACATCTGAAAATACTGTTTTCATGGCAACATGGCATATAATTTTTAATGAATGACTGGTAGAGATAACATCTAGAAAGGTGGTTTCTAGAGATTTTAGCATTTTTTTCAAATTGTAATGAATACAGTATCTTTAAATTTATTATTTTATTTGGAATAAAGGGAATTTTTTGCTTAGCTTTCCAGGCAATTTCGTAGAGCCAAGCAAGTTTACCAATGGCTATATCTACCATACATATGTTTTCATGATATTTTTGAAACATATTTCAGTGCATAAAATGCAGCTTACTTTCTTCTCCAAAATCTCGGAAAACTTCATCTGTTTCATCAGCTTTTTCTGTTTGTTTGCAAACCGGTTGTCCTGGTCAGCACTTGTACCCTATTATCACAATGTAATAAAAGCAAAAACAATTAATCAAACAATTTACATCATTTTTGGTAGTTTTTTAAAGAAATTTATTTGGTGCAGCTGTGCTTTAATCACAGAGCTACCTATACAGTATTATAAATTACATTATTTAAGAAATTAGGCTTTAGGCGTATCACTCAGTTGAGTTCTTTTTTATGCTTTTTCTAGGCGTAGGCCTAGCATAGGCCTAGGCCCTAGGCCTAGATAGATTTTGTAGATTCGGTTTTGATTTTTAATCAAGCTAACAAAAAACATACACAGTTAGCTAGTTGCACTTCCGCGTGAGGGCGCTATTTATTTTTTTGAATACAAAAGTGTGACCTTGAAACCATGTGAATGGAATTTTTTCGGCTGGTCCATACTCAAATCTGATGGGTCTACGTGATAAGCAAACTGTCAGACGATGTTCAGCGGTAAATTTTGCATTGGTACTTGACACTTCTGTTTATAAACAAGTTGGCACTGAGTGAAAGAAAACGTAAGGTATTTTTCAATAAAATCGTAAATATTGAAGATAATGTGTTTAAACATAATTTCTGCACA